>JAVKLF010000132.1:19076453-19087637 GCA_034783495.1 Millerichthys robustus
ATGTAATTTGGGCTGTGGCTGAGGTGTGGATACTAACTTTAAGGGGTTATACTTAATGCTGCAAGAAACCAATTTAAAACGTTAAAATGACAACAACACAAGCAAGCAATGCTACTTTAACATTACAACAGAAAATATACCTGACCTGATGAGAACTTACTAACAAGCACATTAATGGTACAATCTACACATTGACATTGCATATTAACACTAAAAGTATTCATATTTTTAGAAAGAGGCATCCCAAGCTGGTTATTGCTGCTGCTCACGGAGGCAGCAGGCCACAGAGGAGCCTCACAGACAGTGTGGATGCTGAGCTTAATTAACGGTGATCTGTATGGTGACAACAAAAACTCACGTATGCTGAACTAGCTAGCTACCCGCAGCACATTGCAAACATGAATATGAACAGGTTTACACATTAAGGACACATAAAATGGACAACAGTCTACAACAGAAAAAGGCTGCTTGCAAGATGACAAGCTGTCAATACAAACTAGCAGCAGCAGGCAAAAGGCCGCGGTCGATTCAGTATGTTGTCATCCTTTTATGGCTACATAAGACCTAGCCAGACAGCTAACAGTGCAATTAAATTTGATTCAAACAATTAGCCGACCTCAAATATGCGGTTGTTTGTTATAAAGTCGTCTCTGCTCACCTCTCAGTGTGTCGGATTCCAGCTACTATGACGGGAGCCGCCGTGTTGGATGTGCGACACAAGAACGATTCTTCTGTTCGGATTTCTCCCAAACCCAAACAATAAATGTAATCCTTCGTGTCAAACCGGAAATAGCGCGCACTCTTAAACTCTACTTGGAGCTTGACGGTTTCGTGTTGAGATGAAAAATAAACATTCGTCTGTATGTCAATAAATGAACCGTTCGGATATTTTGGATCCATTTGAACGACTCCCAAAAGTGAAATGAACTGCCCATCGACGTCATTCTTTCCTAATCCTAGTCGGAAATAAAAATCAGGCATCACCGGTAGAACACAGACATAGCAATAATGTCACAGTTTAAGACTTATTAGTCGAATACCGATAAACTGGGTTTCCTCTGCGTAAATCGGCTCTCAATTTGTGTCACTGGAATTTGAAATATAAATGCAATTGAAATCTTTATGTTGTATTTTTGTTCGTAGTTTTTCAGTGTTATTTAATATTCAAAATGAATAATTAACCTAAAATAATTAACTGTCATTATTTTTAATTAGGCTAGTATTTTAATATTAAAAGCAATTAGCTAATATTGCATTTGAAGTTTAATAGGCTAAATTTATTGTGCTTTTTTAGAGGCTAATAATATGAACTAAAAAACAGTTATTGACAATGTGATAAGTTTGAAATAATGTCACAAATAGTTAGCTTGAATTAAAAAAACAAGTTTTTAAGTTAGAAAGTGTATGTCACTATAGGCTAAAAAAAACTATTTCATAAGTAACAGTTCATCATCAACAATATCAAAAGTTGCATTGAAATCCAAAAACATGACACCTACCAATTGTTTTTTTATGAATCTGTCTTAACCAATCATCAGTCAGAGTTACCAGTGATGTAGAGAAACCTTATTTATATACATGATGAACATCAGAATGAATACAATTTTATACTAAAATAATGATGATGATGAATAATTTGTTTAAACACAAGTCCTTCAAACAAGTTACTCAGACAGGCAGGATACTTATAGGTCTGCTATTGATGGCTTTTTAAAAATATATTTCATACTGCTTAATTTTAATTTATGCAATGATGTCATGTTCAAATAACAAAACTTAATTCAGTGGTTTATGCCCAAATTATGTGAAAATGAGTCTTTTATGTATGTATCTGTCATGTATGGTGAGTATATAATAAAATATATGGACTGTGAGTACAAAATTCAAAACGGCCGCTAGAATACCATCATGGGGCATCAGTAACCAACAAGCACATCCTTTTTTGTAGTTGGAAACTTTTAGCAGCCTTAAAATGTAAGTTTGTCAAGACTTGTGTTCATGTAGTTTCTTATTTCAGTGTTTTTCTAAGTCTGTTACTGTTAGTATTGTGTTTTGGTTCTGTTTTCGTGTCTTTTTAGTTCAATGTGTTTTTTGTTTGCTGCCTCCTGCCTGTCTCTGCTCTGGCCCCGCCCACTCTCACCTGTTCTGAACGTCTCTCTCTCAGGTGTTTCTTTTTACTCGGTCATTAATCTCCTTTATATTCCGTTCTCTGTCCTCAGTTTGTGTTGGTGTTTTGTGTTGATCTCACAACCGTCCATGTTTCCATGGTCCTCAAATCCAAGCCTGATTTATTGTTTGTTTGTTTTTTGCGTGTAGGCCTAAGCCTTTTCTTGCTGCCACACCGGCTGTTTTTGTTTAATAAATACCTTTTTTTATGAAGCTTAAGAATGACCAGTTATTCAGTCTGCATTTGGGGTTAAAATTAAAATGCAAAACATGACAAAGTTTTGACAAGTTAAAATAGAGGTTAGACTTCTTACCTCTAGATTATTATCATAGCCATTTCAAATCTTCCTTAAAATAAGACATTAAGCTATCATTTTGAAAGGGTTATCATATATAAATACATTCATACTGTCCATATGAGCATTTTGGAATGTAATATCTGTGTGTCCATGAGTGTGTTTGTTACCAAAATATCTTATAAACTGCTGTAAAAATGTTATTGAAACATTTTATAATGAAACCTAATAATACTGAAAAGTTTTTAGCAAGAAGACTTACTCATTCAGTCTTATTCTAATTATGAACCACCACAAAAGCTGGAGCTTTATCGCTTTTTTTTTTTTTTAAGTCTGTGACTGTCTGGTTGCCTGTAATGTTAGCAAAATATGTAATAGGCCAGTAGACAAATTTGAATAAAACTAACTCTTTGAAAGTAATCATCTACAACTGATTAACTTTTGGGTCAAGCACAGGAGATATTTTAATGAAACCATCAACTTTATTCTTGTTTAACGTTTGAAGTCAATCCAATTCAAATGGCTAGCACAGAATCTGCTGGGACGTTCACTCAGAGCAAGATTGGCAGCTCTCTTGAATGTTTTCACTCGTAAATATTCACTCTCATTGTAGATTAATGGGCTTTTCCCCCTCTCTTTGGTCTTGGCACACTGCTCCTGCATTTTGATTTAATGATTTTGAAATAAATGTTGGCACATTGTACATAAAAACTCCTGCATTGCTGGTCATTTGGACTGTAATTTATTCACATTTTTGTCCTGATATGTAAGTTTTTATTTGAAACAGGTGTATTTAATTATCATTGTGTCTGACGATGGTTTAGTTCTCTTTTTTGTTATGTAGATCACATCTGTCTTTAATTCATCTTAGAAAAAATTCCCCCTCCCCACCTACATTAATTTGAGCTCAAACTGATGTTTTCCTGGAAAATTTGCTTACTGTGGGCATTTTAACGGCCAAAACGCTGAAAATGTTGACAGAGTCTGTGTGGGTTCAGCTTCCTGGTGACTCAACCACATCAAGTGTGGAAGGTAGAGATGAGATGTTGAAGAATGGAGAGTGGAAGAAACAACCGAAGACAATTAAATGCTGATAAGGAAAATGGGCAAATCTACAGCAAAACTAACAAAAAAAGGCTAAAGTGCAGACAACTTAGTAGAGTAAGTAATGTTGGTGTTTCAATAAAACTTTAAATAATAGAAATAAATCTGTAGTCTAATTCATTTCCCACCCCCTTTTTGGATAAAAAAACCCAAAACACTGAGTCAAAGCAGCAAAGTGTTGCTTCTTCTCTGTGTAAAAGTATACAGTATTGTGCAAATGATGATCTTAGTCTGAAACGCTGACATGAAAAGTGGCTGGGGATAATTATTAAGTTAGATGGAGAAAAAAAAAACATTTGTTTTAAATCCATCCATCCAATATCTTAATCTGAGTCGGGTCGCGGGGAGAGCAGCTTTAGCAGGGAGGCCCAGACCTCTCTTTCCCCAGCCACCTCTTCCAGCTCTTCTGGGAAGATTCCAAGGCGTTCCCAGGCCAACCGAGAGACATAGTCTCTCCAGCGTGTCCTGGGTTTTCCCCAGTCGGACATGCCTTGAGCACCTCCCTAGGCAGGCATCCTCAACAGATGCCTGAACCACCTCAACTGGCTCCTCTCAATGTGGAGGAGCAGCGGCTCTACTCTTTGTCTGTTCTGGATAACTGAACTTCTCACCCTATCTCTAAAGGAGAGCCACCCTGTGAAGAAAACTCGGTCACTACCCAGAGTTCGTAGATGAGGCTTCGAACGTAGACCGACAGGTAATGAGAGCTTCGCTGCAAAACAGTGGAAGTTGCACCAATCTGTCTGTCAATCTCGCGCTCCATTCTTCCCTAAAAAAAAAAAGCTGTTTTTAAAATATTTTCCTGAAAATAAATAACAAAAAGACAACACCCCCCCCACCCCAAAAAAACAAATAAATAAATAAATAAAGAACGAGACACACGAAACAGTCTGTGTATGCATTTGGTTTTATTGAAGAAGAGAGATATGAATAGGTGGCCTGTTTAAGGCACCTCACGATGTACAACAAAAGCTGAACCATTTATTTATTCAGAATACAAAAATACACATCTCAGTGACTCAAAATCATAATAAATAGGTAATCATGCATTGTAACCATAAAAAGGCACAGAAAACAGTCACTTATAGTAGTCATAAAAACCATCAACTACTTTATCTAAATTATCCAGATAGTAATACAGGTAAGAACTGTAACAATATATTCCAAATGTGAAAACACAATATGTATCATATCATTAAACCTTAGGCAATAAATATGCAAATATTGTGTGTCGCTACATATATTCCTGAAAAAAAAAAAAATCAAACCTGTGCCGCTGTCAACCTAATGTAAACAAATGAAAGTCACTTTTCCCGCACATTGCCTAGATAATCATGTCAAAAACAAAGTTTTGTTTTGCTTTTTAAAGATCCTTGCTTGGGTTTGGTTGGTTTTTGAAAACCAGGCAGTTTCCAGCATTATTTACAGACCATTTGAAAAATACAAAACAGACTAAAAACAAAATGGTGGCAACTTCCTCTTCGTATGGAGAAAATGAAACATGCAGACACGTCAGACACAGATAAACTCAGTTTGGTTTGTTTGAACTAATGTAAAATAGAAATGATAGAGAAAGAAGAAAGAACACATTCTAAAATCAGGTGTCTGCAACCCGCGACTCCGAAACCACAAGTGGCTCTAAAGTGGTTCCTTGTTTTAAACAAACATGATTTGAACCTGAGTCATTTTTAGATTATAATGAAAGAGGAAAGGTTAGTTGTCGCAGTTGAGCTGTCCAAATCTTTGCAAAAGGTCTGTGAAATGTCTGCAGTAGAATCACAATAGTAATATTGTGCTGCTTGTGGGAACTCAGAAATCATCCCCCAGGGGATTAATAAAATATATTTTCAAATCGCTTTATGCATAACTTTACATGAAAACTGCATCATGGGATAGTTGAACACAGGTTAAAAATGTAAGAATGCGATCAGTTTAATGAATGAGCAGTTTGTTTGTTCCCTTGTAACTTTCTGACATCAACCTAATCTAAAAACATAAAGGTGGTTTTGTCCATTTATTGGAAACTACTAAATTTTAAGGCATGAAAATATGACTTCCTAATAACAGCAACTTGTTCTAATACCAAAGTGAAAAACAGAAATAGATGCTTATAATGAAAACATGTCACCTTAAATATGTTTAATACAGATTGTGTCCTTTCATTTAGACATTTAGATCTTAAATAACCAATAAAATAGTTTGTTGTATACTTTATTAAGATGCAACTTAATGCTTTCGGTGCTTCAACTAATTTTTCACAACAATGACAAATACTGTAAAAGGTCGACGTGGTTCTGATCAGGTGGATTTTTTGGTCTTTATACAACTTTTTATTTTGTAGGAAAAACTATAAAAATGGATGTTTCATTTCAGAGCCCTGCAAACACAAACGATTTAACAATCCTTGTGCAATTTCATTCCCTCATTCACATCCATCTGTGTGTTTTTTTAAATGGTTAAAGGAAATGAGACTAAATGACTCTATTATAAATAGAGGAGCAATAGAACTAAACAGACTTTGTTTTGTTTAATGTAAATGTTTTACACCTGTCTTTGGCTATATGATAAATAAAGTACACATATTTACCAAATGCTGACTTATAGGTTTGTAAATTTTATGGGTTTATTTCTGACTAGCAGTCAGTGAAAAAAGCTCCACAGTGACCTGAGCTCATTGTGAGCGCAATCTGCTTGAGATGTAAGAGATGGTGGATCTCCCTCTTGTGGGAATATGCAGAAGAACATGTGGATGCAAACTTATTAAGTCACGCTTGTGTGTTTGATTTGCATCTGCAGTTTTAATTTAGAAAAGTTGGAGCAAATTGGGGGGAAAAAACACAGCAATTCTCACTTTTAAACCCAGGATATTTTACCTTTTGTCTTTTCAATTTCCTGCCATTTAATAACAAATATTAAGTTTTTCCCAGCTGCAATTTAGGCCAAGAAACACTAAGTTCTATACACACTTTATGGAAAATGCAATGTCAGCATGTAACTGTAATCATAATGTAGTATAAACGCTGTATCAACAAAAAGCTGAGTCTTTGAGAATGTAAAACAATCATTTACCTTTTTAAAAAAACAATACTTCTTTAAGAAAAATTTGAAGAGATTTATGTGTTTCCTCCTCTACAATAAATGATATTATTAAAGGATTAGGGAATTTTAGCATGTGAGGAGCAGGTCTAAGCAGGTCAGCAGTGATCTCATCAGTGCTAACAGAACCACCTGGAGGAGGGATTACTTCAAGAAACCATTTCAAACCCCTACAATACAGAGTTAAATAAGATCGCAACACTGCCTCTGATGTGTGTCCCATCATTGCATGAATTGGATTTAAAAGCACTGACTAGTCTCTATAGAATGATTTATCTAGATTAGTTTTGTAGAGAAAGAGTAGAGTTCTGTGTGAATGGGTAGTGTAAAGCACTTTGAGCATCCTGGTTGGATAGAAAGGTGCTACATAAGTACAGTCCAAATACAATTTGCAATAAATGGATTCTTTTAAATAAATACAACTTTTTTTAAAATTGCAGAAAATATGTTCGCAGGCGACAATGTGTTGTGCAGTGAGATAGGCGTTATAGAGTTTCATGGATGAAGTGAAGGAGGGTATGCAGAGGAGCATATTCAGGACAGGGTATCATGGCTGATCTACTGTGCAGACCCTTAAAATGGAGAAACCGAAAACACAAACAAAACTATTTTTGAAGAGAGCGAAACAAAATATCTTATGTAAATACCACCTGCATTAAATTTGTCATACTGTTTCAACATTTTATTTTTAAAAAAAGGGCTTGTACTTATAATACTTCAAAAAAGAAAAAATTGAAAACGACTTTCTAACGAAAAGCGTACAACTGCTGATATGAACGACACAAGTATGCTTGTGTTGTCACGAACACAGGGACATTATGATACACAGTAACGCAACAGTCAGGTCTGCCTAAATCCATTCGTCCTACTTTAGTGACTTATCTTGGAAGCACAGAGGAGCAAATTTACAAACAAGTGAACCACTGGAAGAAATCTGGAGTCTGTAGGAAAAAGCAGTCAGTCCTCGAGTCTCATTTTAAAATACTCAAAGTACGAGGACGACTGCAAGAGTACAAAAAATATAACACCCATTCCAAGTCTCTTCCTTACAGAGAAACATCATGTTGAAAAACAACAGATCAGATATTGCACCATTATTAAAAATACAACAGCATTGTCATTTACAAGGGATTATACCAAAGTTGACAGTACACAACTTTTATGGTGTAATATACACAACAGGGTGAGCTGTTGATAATGCATGCCATGTCAGCAAACTGTAAAAGCATTAGACTACAACACTTACACTGTTTGCATACACTTGTATATTGTAATTCAGTGCATATATATGTACAAACTTAGAATCGCTTCTACAAATATACCCTGTAATGCGACCTGTCTTAAAGAAACTGAAAAAGGTAAAAGTCGGGTTCTATCAAGCTGTAAATTGAAGAAGAAATGCTGCACTTTAACAATACAATGCAGGCTGCAAATCAACTACTTCATTACTTATTTAAAATATTTATCTAACTGCATTAGTGTTAAATACTGCGTCAAATCATCAAAAGGTACAAAATTGAGGTGAACTGTTAGTTCTATATTTTGATGTGGGAATTTGTGCTTGTAAAACGCAAGGACTGAAAAAAGTGCTTTTTAGCTTAATTAAAAAGAAATCTAGCCTACATTATATGTTGCTGTCACCTGACCCACAGCTTTTCTTCTCTGACTAAAATTAAGATTTCTCTCAACTTAAATGAATGTAAACCTAAGAGCCTACTAGTCTGTTTAGAAGGATCTGATGTAAGTCATCAGAGGATCGGTTTTACTTAAACATTCATTTTGGTACATGCAATGTCTTGAAAAACTCTTCACACCTCCTGAACTTTTCCACATTTTGTCACATCACAACCACAAACGCCCAAGTATTTTACTGGGATTTGATCTGATACACCAACAAAAAGTAATACAAATGTGAAGTGGAACAAAAAGTTGTGGCGTGCGTTTGTTTTCTATATCCTTTAAAAGCCCAGAACTAAAATCAAGTGGAAGCAACGGCCTTCAAAAGCCACCTCATTAGTAAATACAGTCCACCCGTGTGTAATTAAATATCAGTTGAAACATAGCTGTTTTTGTGAAGAGTGGAGAAATTGTTACAGAACATTAATGGGTAGACAGCATCATGAAGACTAAAAAAACAGAAGACAATTCAGGGATAAAAATTATTGCAATGTTCAAAACAGGGTTAGGTTATAAATCAACCTCCTAAGCATTGAACAGTTCATGGAACACTGTTCATCTGAAAATGGAAAGATTATGGCACAACAGCAAACCTACACGGGCGAACAAAAAGCCCAACAGTTTGATCAAGGAGGGAATTAATCCATGGTAACTCTGAAAGAGCTGTAAAGATCCACAGCTTAGGTGGGACAATCTGTCCACAGGACAATTACTAGTTGTGCACTTCAGAAATATAGACAATGAAAGACATATGGAAGGAGAGCTCAGACCTGACCAAAAACTGAACTTCTTGGTTTAAATGCAGAACACCAACACTGCACATCACCCTGAACCTACCATCCCCCCCACTCAGTGGCAGCATCATGTTGTGGAAATGCTTCAACAGGGACAGGGTAGCTGGTCAGAGTTGATGGGAAGATGAACGGAGCTAAATCCAGGACAATCCTGGAACAATATCTGTTAGAGGTGGCAAAAAACAACAACTTTAGGCTGTTGCTGAGACCAGATCAGACAGATAGAGCTATACTGGTTTGGTTCTGTACTTGGAAAACCATGTGTCATTTTCCCCACTACTTTGTGCTGGTTTCACATAAAACTCCAGTAAAATACTTTAAAGTTTATGGTTGTTACATGAGAAAATGTGAAAGAGTTCAGAGGTGATGAATACTTTGTCAAGGCAATGCATTTCACACCCATAGACAACAAGTCAGCTTACTGACATTAACTCCATTTATTCAGAGCGCAGCGAAAGTTTCTTATGATACGGTTAATAAAGCACATTTACACCGAATGACAGATCATGGCACTTGACAGAAATCTTTGACACATCACCGTCATGCAAGCGGAATAAATTAAACTCAAAAGTAAATAAACAAACAAAAAATAGATATTTTCAGACCCCAAAAATGATGCTTTCAGTAGTAACAAACAGCATTGCAATACTTATTAAGTCATGTAAAACTTGTTCAAGTGTTATTTAGCACACATAAAGTCAAGACACTAATCATGCAATTTAAAGATACTTAAAGATGAGCAAGCAGAGTACGCGGCAGCATCCCACACTTTCCACATTTAAAAAAAAGATGTGATGTTTCTCTTCTGTCACCACATAATCTGACTTTTGCTTTCCGCAGCTCACATGAACAAACTGAACCCAACAATCATGGAAGTTCTATTTTTGCTACTAGTTTGTCACAGCTCAATAGCACCGGTCATCCGACTGGTTGGCTGCATATCTGATTATGTGCTATGAGAGTGATTTTTAACTTAGAAATGGCTTTTGTTGTCATTGTGAAGCTCCACGACTTCCATTCCAACCTTCCTCAGAGGTCTTCACTGTCATTTTGGCACCAAAGCACAAACAAGTTGAAGTGCATCTTGTTCACAACATTACGAAGGCTTTCTGAACAGAGGAATACAATTCTAGCTTTCTTTTAATACCTGTCTGCTCCCTTACTGCCTGTGATGCTGTCAAACGTGTTTGCTCACATTAGGGGATTGTTTGTTTCCCCTCTCCGGCAGCTTTTGCTTCCTGGTCAGAGGTCAACCATTGAGGCTTTGGCCAGCTCTTTAGTTCCCTGGAGAATTCTCTTCATATGACCCACTTTCGATATCCCCAAATCCTGAAATCCAACAAGACATTAACGACAAAGACAATAAGCTCAGTTAACCATGAAGCCAGATGACCAAATATTGATCTTAGATGTGATACTTTTAAAGACGTAACATTAGAATTTTACTTGTCTTATTTCTTTATTGTCCTTCAGGCCTCTATAAATTGTTACATTTGAAGCATTTGTAGTGAAGACTGTCTTGTGCGATGTAATGACATCATCATTAATCAAGATTGTGTGATTCCTGGTTGTAGTTGGACTGACATGTGACAAACAAAGAATAAACAACTGTTGCGTTGCGTCTTTGGTTGTATCAGTTGACTAAGTGCGGGACAATCTACAATAAGGTCCTAAATACACAGAAACCAAAAGAAGTTTTTAATTCAGACACTAAAAATATGTGTGACTGCAGGATATAATATAAACTATTGAAAATATGAATAACCCTAAAGCATGGAACTCTTGAACAGCAGTACGGTGAACAGGTTGTAGTATCCTTTAGGTCAACATCTCCATGCTTTGATACGTTTTTTTAAACCCTTTTTTTACTTGGTCTGGATAACAAACTTTTTGATAGTTGCATACTGTACTTTTACTTTAAAATTAGATGATTGAAGCTTGTGAGTGATTTTTCAGTCAGTTGCATTTTTATTCTTTACACCTGTTATTAGCTGCTTCATTACATTCAGTTTGTTCCAACTGTATTCTGTCATATAACAGAAATATTAAAG
>JAVKLF010000132.1:19197369-19207799 GCA_034783495.1 Millerichthys robustus
TTGACAAGACAATGTAATATGAGAACAGTGCATGTTTACTTGTTTTCTGCGACTAGAATGCTTTCACAGCTGGTGCATATTAGACACGAGGAGGACTTCTAAAAAAATACTGTTGTAATGGATCATGTTTCATTTGTCTGAAAATGAGTAAGTCCAGACAACATGAAATTCATTCATAGGTCATGTCCTCACGGAGAACCCTTTACACACACTTAGGTGTGCCAGTGTAGACCGTAAACGGCATTTGTGCAAAACTCGTGTATGTGCACATCATGTCAGAGTTTTGGACTAAGATACTATAATTATCAGAAGTGACAGTTATAGCAATTTTCCTTAAACCTTGTGAACATTATGTGTAATATAATGTGACATTGTAAGATCTTGCAGGTGTCTTCCCTACTACCACACCAAGTTTTAGCTCAACATCTGTGAAACTGTCCAGACTGTAGTCATTTTCTTTTTGTTTGTTTGTTTTCTAAGGTTAAAAAACTGAAATGGGCAAATAGCTGCAACGGGCATCTTAAATTAGGCTGACTTCAACAGCCGTACATTGGTTCATGAAATATTTTGCTAACAGTGCCAAAAGTTAATGTCAGTAACTTGCACAATGTGTAGTGCTTAGATTACACACAGAGACATAAATGTTCAGCACACAAACTCAGGAAAAAGGGGAGTTGGGAAAGTTGCGGAATTTCACAGATTATCAGAGCTGGCATTCAGGAGCTTTCATTTGAATAAGAGTGCCCTCTGCTGGCTGGAGGTAAAGGAAAATCTTGTGACGTGTGACACGTACAGATTGTGCACTGTTAGAGATCTGCATCATCAAGTACTCGAAAAAGACCAACACAGAGTAGAACGTAATTAAAAGGTAAGGAAAGTGATACATGGTTTTTAAAATTTTTTTACAATTAAAAAATCTGAAAAAATGTGGTGTCTTTACTCATCTTTGCACATCAAGAGATTCAATTTTTATTCATTCTTCTTGACAAAGCTCCACAGAACACAGCAATTTTTAACTCCTGCCACAGATTTCTGTTGGATTTGAGTGTGGACTTGTATGAGCCATTTTTACCTTTGACTCTGCTTTGAACCAAATCATTCCATTGTAGCTCTACCTGGATGTTTTTGTTCATTGCTGCACCTACGACCCAGTCTCAGGTCTTTGCAGCCTCTAATAGGTTCTTCCATTAATTTCTGCTAGTTCCAGAGTTGTGATCGCAGAAGCTTGAGCAGAGACGCACAGTATGTAATCCAGTATGTAATACAGTGGAAGCTACACTGACCCATCTGTCAGGCTCCATTCTTACCTCACTTGTGAACAAAGCCCAGAAATGTAAGCTCTTCCAACTGGAAGTGAGGTGCTGCCTCAGCTCAGCTGCATCACACGCTCCTGTGAACCACTCCATTGAGAGCTGAAGATCGCATCACAATGATGCCAACAGGCCCAAATCATCCATTAACTGCAGAGACTGAAACCTTAGGCCATCAAACCAAATCTCTTCTGCCTCCTTGCTGCACTGAGAAATTCTGCCCTTGAAAGTTCTGAACAAAATCTTCTTGGGGCTAATCAAGTCTCTATCCTTCGCCATCTGATCCAATGCAATGCAAAGCCCTGCACATCTCAACATGGGCAACTCCAAAACAGAAATTGTTTTTTTTTACAATGGTGGTTTTCTTTTTCTTTCTCCTATAAAAGTCAAATTTGTGGTGTGCATAACTAATAGTTGTCCTGTGGACAGATTGTCCCACCTGAGCTGTGGATCTCTGCAGCTTTTTCAGTTATCATAAGTTTCTTGGCTGCTTCTCAGATCTTTTTGCCCATCCTGTCAGTATAGGTTGACAGCCATGTGTCGGTAGGTTTGCAGTTGTGCCATACTCTTTCCATTTTTGCATGATGTACTGAACAGTGCCTCTATGTTCAAAGTTTGGAATTTTGTTTTAAAACCTAACTTTGCTTTAAACTTTGCCAACAGCTTTGCCCCTGACCTGTATGGGATGTTACTTGGTCTTTTTGACATTGTTGAAAGTAAATGGTAAATGGCCTGTACTTGTATAGTGCTTTATCGTCCCCACAGACCCCAAAGTGCTTTACACACTGCAATCAGTCATTCATTCATTCACTTACACATTTACACGCTGGTTGTGGTAAGTTACATTGTAGCCACAGCTTCCCTGGGACAGACTGACAGAGGCTTCTAATGTTCTGTAACAAATCTGTAAAGCCTTCACGGACCAGCTTTATTCATACTGCGAATAAACTGCACACAAGGACTGTTTACTGATTAGGAAACGTCTGAAAACAATTTGTTGCACTGGGTTTTAATTAGAGATATCAAATTAAAGATGGTAAATACAAATGCATACTACACTTTTCAGAATTGTATTTATAAAAGAAAATGAAACTATCCTTTTCCTTACAATTCACAACTATGTGCAATGTGTTGGTCTGACAAAATACTTTCAGGTTTGACATAATAGTCATGACAAAATGTGGTAACATTCAAAGGGCATTTCTGACCTCAAAATAAATCTGCACATGGACTAATAGACAATAACATAAATGGTATTGTCAGTCAGACCAAAAAAGAACTTAAGTACATTTATTTTTTTTTTTATCTGTTTGTGATCTTTTTCCTTTCTGCATTTTTTTGTCTCTGTGCCAGAGTAACACAGTGCTCCATTTGGACTTCGTAACAGGTGCCGTACGGAGGCTGATGTTATCTCCAGACAGTGATCAGTCTCCTTCCAGAGCCTCAAACTGGTGGAGCAATAAGGAACCACAGGTCAGTTTCACGTTCTTCAGAGACAAAAAAAATTTCAGGCACTGTACAAAAAATCAGTCTAAGGAAGTTAATGTTGAATCTTCAATTCATTGTAATCTCCCATCCTGAGCACCACACAGGTGACAGTGGAAAGGAAAAACTCCCTTTTAACAATAGGAAACCTCTAGAAACCTCCAGCAGAACCAGGTGCAGCCTATAGCAGCAGAACTAAGGAATTACTCAAGAAACCAACTCTAACTATCATATTTATATCATATTTATCAAAAAGGAAAGTCTTAAGTCTAGTCTTAAAAGTAGAGTGTCAGCCTCATGGACACAAACTGGAAGTTGTTTCCTCAAGAGAGGAGCCTGATAACTGAAAACTCTGTCTCCTATTCTACTTTTATAAACTCTAGGAACCACAAGTAAACCTGCAGTCTGAGAGCAAAGTGCTCTGTTAGGAAAGTATGGAACAATAAAATCTTTAATATAAGATGGAGCTTGGTTCTTGAGAACTTTGGATGTTAGAAGTAAGATTTTAAATTCTATTCTGAATTTGAGAGGGAGCTGATGGAGATCAACTAAAACTGGAGAAATAAAATCTGTCCCTCCAACTCATTAGAACTGTAGCAGCAGCATTTTGGATTAACTGAAAACATATGGCTCTTAAATTCTCAAAAATCATCTTGTCATGATCTGCCTCTTGTGTATTATGTTTTGGTTTATATTCTGTGTTTTCCTCTCGTGTCTCTCTGTAGATTCCCTGTCTCCGTCCCCGTTTTGGATTTCTGTATTGTTCCTCCCTCAGAGTGATTCTTGTTTTGAGCTGCCACATCAGCGTTTTGTTTTCCAATAAATCTGTTTTTGTACTCGAGCCTGCTTTGCCTGTGCCTCGGATTAATGCCCAACATCAAAGCGTTCCGTGACACATCTTCCGTATTCATTCAAGTCATTAAAGACTTCACTTGTTAAATGGATTATATAAAGAACATTTTTTTTAACTTTATATAATCAATTTAATGCTCTACATTAATGTATTTGCTAATGAACATTACTGCATTATTTAATGTATTTCATTCAGTAACGAATGATAAAATATCTCAGTGTTTAATATATTCTGTATGCTGCTTTTTGACAGGGAAGCCATAAGATGTGTCGTGAATTCGCCCATAAAAACTGGCTTCTCTTCTATAAGGAGAATGGGTAAATAACTCCACGCTAAATTCTCTTCCGCACTGATAAAAAAAGTGCTATATAATACTAGGTATATCAGCCTCTGTTGTGTTTGTTCGCACAGCAACCAGCTGGAGGTGCTGGACGTGCTGGAGGGACGGGTTCATTCTATCTTCCTTCCAATCAACTTGAAGTCAGTATTCCTGGTGGCAGAGGATCGCTGGTTGTTGGTAGAAAGCACTACCAACAAGTAAGTAATGGAATTCAAATTGAGGGGCAATACCTTAGTATACTGGTTTAAATAATGTATTTCTTACTTTATAGGAAGTTTCTTCTGACCAAGCCCATGCACATGGCTGCTGAAGATACTGGAGTGTGTCAGCTTCACAGTATCAGTGACGACACAGTCAGCTCTGGTCATGGTGGATCAAGCTCAGGTATGCTAATAACATGAGAAACATATTCTATGCCTTTTTATCCAAAGTTTTAGATCATCTTTTGCTGAGAAGGGACAGAGTTGTAGCAGTTTTGGTCCAACTTTGTGAATGACCTTGTGCACGACCTCATGGGACAATGGAAGATCTTGCCAAATGTGTTGCTACTTAGAGTTTATCCTGGGAAGTACTATCTGTTGTCACAACACCATATTTAAGCTCCATATTTGTACAGTTAACTGAGTTAGAAATATTTTGGAGCTGGCCAATGACAATTAGCTGAGATGGACTATCTAGAATGGAGTTGACTCCAAATGTTAATTTACAGCTTAAATTAGGGTGACACCAAAAGTTATTGGTTGTACTTGTATGTCCAACAATTATTTCTGAGCGTTTCAAATTAATTCTTCCATTTCTCCAAGTTCTCTTCACCAGTTTCCTGTTCTCACAACAGCTCATGATGTCATCTGCAAACATCATAGTCCACAGGGATTCCTGCTTGACTTCATTTGTTAGTCCGTCCGCCACCAGAGCGCCTCCCTCATCACCCTGTCATACGCTTTTACATGCTTGACATCTTAAACCCTGCCCCAATGCTGCAAGCATCACTGCCTCTCTACTTGGTCTCTTGCACACACCTACCTTCCTTCCATGCATCATGTCAGCCAGTTCTATACCTTTGCCTGTAATTGTCTCTGTGTTTATAGTTGCTACACTCACTCCTTACATTCTTGACTTTCCTCCTAACATGTTTCCCATCTTGTAGTCATCACAATTTCTGCCAGCACCTTGTTTGTTAGCATCACCAGTGGCGGTTTGTGTTATCCCAGCCCTCGACCAATCCTGTATGGTGTTGTTTAGGTAAAATCCCATGTTTGTTGTGGCAAAAGTGTTTTATACATGATGCTCTTACTGACGCAAGCCTCGCCATTAACCAAGGCTTGGGACTGGCACAAGAGATACATTGGCTTGTGCTCCCTAGTGACTGGTTTTACTTGTATATACTTGTATTTTCACTCAAAAATTTCTCACTCTGGCCTTTTTCTCCCTTATTATTTCAGCTGAGATTTCTGTACCCCAGATGGTGTCAAGTGAGCAGCTGCCAAATGAAAACCTTAGTATCACTCTGGACCAGAAGATTGTTTCCCCAAATCGTGTGCTGGCCGACACCAGCTCCTTTGCACAGGTCATCGTAGGTTTCCCAGATCTCATGGTGAGAATATCACACTTTCCTTGGTCAGATCTGATTCTTTTTTTAAATGATATGACCTGCTCTAAAATTCCTAATTAAATGGAAAATATGCCTGTGTGCCACCTACAAGTAAAGTCCTCAAAGATGGTGGTTCCCAACCTGGGGGCCATAACCCCCGTTGGGCGCCGGAGAACACAGTGGAGCCCCTTACCTTGTCTGCTCAGAGGTTGTTAAAAATAAAATTAATTGTTTTTATGTAACAATCACCAAAACAAGTCCATTGGAATAATTAAAATTCTGTATACAGTAACTCAGTTCTTCTTTTTTCCTTTTCTAAATAAAAGTTTGTAAATATTCACTTTATTAATTTTTTTATTACTTCAAAAAAGAGAGAAATATTGAACACATCTTTGGGAGGTAGGGAGTACTGAGATGTGGTGGGGCGCTCCGCTTCACTTGGAAGTAAAAAAAATTAACAAGTCTACACATGTCTGATTCTGCTATAATTGTTTACCAACATCAACTACAGCCAGCCTAATGTAGGTCAATCTTGTGACTTAAGCTTCCACGTGATGATATTTTATTGTGGATGTATCCAAGTGCTTTGTTTACACTGTGTGCGTACCCTCATTTCATAATAGCATATCAATATAACTGGAAAACTACCGAGGGTAAACTCTTTCAAACTGCACCATGCTTCAGGAGAACCATTTTAGGTTTGATTTCATAGTATGCAATCAGAACCTTTAAAGTTAAAACAAGCAGAGCAGAGGCTAAAATGAGCAAAAAAGAGGCTGAAATGAGCAGAACAAAGAGCATGCTCAAGGGAAAGCAAATGTCCAAAAAAAGCTTTAAAAAAACTAGATTTATTCTGCTTTAATTATGACTTGGACGACTAAGAACCTTCACCTGTGGAAAGCAAAAGCAAAAACAGTACACTATCAAAACAAATAATACAATAATGATACAAAAATTTGCACAGTAGTATAATTTACAAAGAAAATTATAATCATGGGAGGATACAAAGAAACCTTAATAGAAGCTAAAAGGTAAAATTAGGGAAACAATAGCAGAACATGTTTGTGCAAATTCTCAGTTATCCAGGTCATCTCAACAGCAAACAGGCTTAAATCGGAGGCAACCGGACATTTAGATCAGTTTTTTCAGCTCGTTTAGCTAGCAGAACAAGCTAAAAGTTGCAGAATAGTAGTTAGGTAAGAGTTAAAAAAACCCATTAGAACAGAGCAAGCTGGCTGAAACACAATTTTAAAAACAATGCTTTTGAAGGAATTGAAGAGATCCAGATGTTTGTTTCTATGGATGCATTTGTTTTTTCATTAAATCTAAATATATATTTTTTAAAATTATATTCACCGAACCATTAGTTTTGCACACTTATTTCCAATCTAGATGATATGGGAAAAGTTAAAATAATGCAAAATATGCAAAAGTAGTTTGGTTTGAAGAAAAATGCACAGAAGACAGGAAAACAATAGGAATGCTAACTCAGAATTCACAGAATAATGAATTTACATTTCAATGACAGCTTCATGACTCATACAAAGGTGGTGACATTTTTTCTCTTTTTATTTTTTTCAAGTCACCTAATGAGGTGTACAGCTTCAGGAGACCCGTTGACCTGTCAGCCATGAAAGGCAGCGACGGTGGATCTCACTCATTCTTTAAAGGTGGTAGAAACGGAGCCGTCAAAAGGGAGAATTGTGCTTTTCTGCTCTCTGCCAATCAGGTAGTCCGAGCCATTTCTCCTGCCAAGGTGCCTCTGAATGACATCTACCCCAAAGGTCAGAGCTCTGATCACATTTGAGTTACTGAAAGAGTTCAGACTGTAAATGTTGTGCTTTTGTAATTATTTTCACTCTTTATCTTTCAGATTTCACACCTCCTATGACATCAGCATACCTGGAAGTGACCGACCTCACATCCAAAAAGCTTAAATACATTCCAGTCCCAAGGTAAAGAGAGATATAAATGATTAAAATCATGATCAAGAAATCAAGAAATTGAGATGTTCACATACCACACATATTAATTTTAGATCAGTTGTCAAAGAAATTAAAATATTTTATAATATTTTGTGTTTCATTGTTGATTTGTGGTATTATTTATCTAAATTTCGGGGAGCAGGGAGTTAATTTAGGGGATTTTCTATTCTTTTTATTTGTCTTGATAACATTTCTGGGAGGTCATGTCTTGATTTTTCTGTATATATGTGACTGGCAGGTCAAAGACTGTGTCGCCCTACACCAACTGGTTGTCCAAGGTGTCAGAATGTGATGTGCTGGTAGCTGCTCTTGGTTCTGGGGGTGTGGTCACAGTCGATATGGGTGGCTACATAAGACTGTGGGAGACCGGTTTGGACACCCTGCAGAAGTCACTGATGGAGTGGAGGAATATGATTGGGGCAGAGGATGGCAGACCCATACAGGTTAGATAACTTTGAAGTTTCAGTCTTGGATGGTGAAAAAAGAAGAAACACCACTAGGGGGCAGTGCTGCTTCAGAAATAACTGCAGTGAGGAGAATCTCAGCTCAAACTCGGCTCATTTTTTCAGAATATACTTTTGAGGAGCTGAATGTTCTTGGCCTAAAAGTGTTCGACCCAGCTGTACCCAGCATGGGCGAGAATGAATGAGTGGGCATTGTTGCAATGATGTAATGGGTTTTCCTCTCAGCATGGGTCAGAACATTGAGACCTTTCACACTGAGACATCTTTGTGGAGGTGCCCACTTGTGTGCACAAATGAATTTTTCATATTTCTGTCTGTATTACTAAAATATGTCAAGAATCATGAGATGGATTATGAAACTAAAATATTAATCATTTGATAAACCTCTGTGACTGATTAACTTTTAGAGTCAGCTTCATTCAAGATCAATGCCACAGCCAACTGACTTGTTTTTAAAGCTGGACCAAAACAGCTACTACTTTGTCGTTCTTCAATGCAAGATAATCTTAGACTAAAATTTAAAAGGTGGCATATTTTGACACAAAGTGGTAGTCCTTTAAATAAACTAAAATGATTTGCATTAGGGATTACTGACTGACTCTTAGACAGAAAGAAAAAAAAATCCAGTTTTGAAGTTTTTTTGTTTGTTTTTTAAGCAAGCATTAGGGGTTTTTTTGCCATCAAGTGATTCTAACAACAAATTATTCTAAAAGCTGCATCTACCTGAAATTACAGTAATTAATACAACACTCAGTGTCACACCTGCAAAACACGCAGGGCCTCTTTCTGACCTAGATTCTTCTGTAGTCGGGCTGTCTTCAGGGGGCACCTTCGGTTCATTGCAGATCAGACTTGTACAGACTCAGTCTGTGTTCTATCATAACACTCTGTAAACAACAGTACATATGTTGTATTGCAACATACCCACCTACAAGTTTCTGTGGGTGTCTGTTACTTTAACCAACTGTTTACAAACTCAAGTCCAAGCAAACTTGTTGCAAACTGTTTCTTTATAGAAGACGTGTACTTCTTACTACTTGTTTTTACAGCATTCTGACAGAGTACTGTGAGACAAATATTAGGACAAAAAAGATAATTAAAGGCTGCATATCATCCACCATCTTTCATGCCAAAGTAGACTTATTTCATTTCCTATTAGGCAGTTGTAGCCATTTTGTTCAAACCTTAAAAAACGAATATACGGGTTATGTTGTGATTTTGTGAGATGCTACTAATGTTCTAAATATCTCTTAAAAAAATAAAAATAAAAGGAAAAGCTGAGTTACAGACATTTCTGTGCTTGCTAATGTTCTTAAACTGAATTGACTCCAAAAATTAATCAGTTGTCGGTACAATGATTATTTCCTGAAATCACATTAAAATCTATCTACAAGATATTTTGCTGACAGTGCAACAGGACTGACGCACTTGAGTGTCCTGAATGACTTTCAACTCCTATCATGCTGAACTCCTCAGTTTGTAATTTTATTTGTGTAACATGCAAAAACTTGGACTGGAAGTTTCTGTTTTTCTAGAACATATTGAAAAAAGTAATATTATCTTTCGTGTCACAAGATGTCGCAGATTGTGGGGTTGGCTGCGAAGGTGTGTACTCAACAAGTCGAGGCTGGTACGATGTCAGCGTATGTGTGCAATAAATTAATGTGCATGGCCAAGAATGAAGTAATACAAGACATGAGCACACGATTTTTAAAAGCTGGATCTTGTGAGACTGCAACTAAAAATTCTTCTATTTTCTTGCAATTTCCTCAAAGTTTGGATTCACAAGGCTCCTAACTGTCATAGCCTAATGTGATATCACCCTTAGACAGTGAAAAAAAAACGTAACAGCTGGTAAAAACCTCTAAGTGCACATTTTTAATCCAAATGAATAATCTCTACACTAAAGCTTTTGATCACACATATAGCACGTAATAAACTTAAAATCCAAAGTTTAGGAAATTTTGACTGTTTTATTGCGGTTTACTTGCATCCTCACATACTTTTAAAGCAAATCAGTTCCAGCATTCTTGTTTAGACATGCATTTATAACACACACACACACACACACACCAGGTTCACACTCGGGCATGAATATAGACACATGGAGCGCTTGAAAAATGAACTAAAGTACATGTTTAACTGAACTAGCTAACACACAGAGAGAGAGAGAGCATTAGTCTTTAATCACTCTTTGTCTTTAGGCGTCTAAAGGGAGATTTAGAAATTTATGAGGCTATTAATCCTACAAGACCAGGCGTGGACCTCAGATGAGAGACAGAACTAGACCCAGTGGCTGAATGGAGAAACAAAATGTGTGGGAGGAGTGCAGCATTTCTTCCCACAGTCCTAAAACTAAGTTTTTTTTCCTTATAGTGCCACACATTCAAGCTGTTTTTATC
>JAVKLF010000132.1:19238674-19262776 GCA_034783495.1 Millerichthys robustus
GTCATGTTATGATCGACCATCTTTTGAAAATCATAGCCTATTTCTATGTGTGCAGCTTACAAAATTGCTATTTTGCACAAAAAAAAATCCCTGATTTGGACCAGTTGTTTAATAATTACAAATTTAATGTTGGTACTGCCTTTGGAGATAGACATCAGAGCACCTTCATACTGAATGTTACCGTAGAGCTTTCCTGCCAGCTGCCATCAAGCTCCATAATGAACATTGTAGAAATGCATACGAAATGTATACTAAAACTAAATGTGCCCTAACCCTACCCCAGCACACCAATGGCACAATGTATAGATTATAGGATAACGTGAACACACATTTATCAGAATTACTGTAGCGATTGTGATATGCTTGAATCAGATAAGATAAGAAAGAAATTCTTGATGAGATAAAGTTGATTAGTTTTGAAAGAGAAAAAATTGAAAAAACAATAATCGAACATTTATTTTGTTATTTGGAACTGTGAAGACCATGTTTCTAAATCACTGACAATGTAAATGACAAAAATAGACATTTATATTAGATTTTGATATAGATTAACATGGGAAAACTTACTGTGCATGATATTGGATTTGTAAAACTCTGCGTCAGCCTTGTCGACTCTGGATCGATCACAGAACTGGCGGATGTTATCATCCAGGTACCAACTCTTGTTCTCATCAAACACAGAAAAAACTGCATGCTGCTCCTTATCTGACCTCACCTTCAGAAACAAAGAGGTTTTCTTTTCAGTCTATTTTGTTTCCACAATTTTAAACAACACACAGTGATTTTTGTACACAACTGAAAAATCAGAAATGACAGAAAATGCTACATTGAAACTCTATTCTTTGACAATTAAGAAGCTTTTTACTTTTGCTCACCTGTACATTTCTGACATTGAGGGACTGACTCTTGCAAATGAGGATGGGGCCTATAAGACCTGATGCGATGTCACGTGGTGCGTCCACTGCGCTGTGGTACATTCTTGTCAGACATCGCGAATCACTGTCCAAAGGCTCATTCTCTGGAAGTACCTTCCAGACATAGGTGTGTGTTTCACCTGGCTGGACAGCATGAGACTGGTTTCCTGTCAAACGCATCACAAAAAGCTCTCAGTCCATAGAGTCAAACCAGACCACAGCCTTGATCAATTTATTTTGTGATGATATGACATCTGTACCTCCTTCTGGGTAGTTGACTCCCTCCTCTGACTTTTCTATTGTCAGGCCATGAGGGTAGATACTATAAGGTCTTGAGGCCATGTTCTTAAAAACAATCTGTAATGAAGGAAGAATGGGGCATGAGTATACAATTAAATCTAGCTAAAATATCCATGCAGTGTGTTAAGTCTACTTCAGTATTGTAGTAAGTCCTGAGTTTCTTGATATGAATTGGGACAGATGTAGCTGAGCGGTTAGGTGAGTCGTCCTCCAATCAGAGGTGGTTCGATTCAACTGCTAATCAGTCGCGAGTCAAAGTGTCCTTGGGCAAGACAATGAACTCCCACTGCGTCTGATGTTTGTCCCATCAGTGTATGAATGTGATTTAAGCACTGACTAGTCTCCATAGGATGATTTATCTAGATTAGCTTTGTAAAGAGACATAGTAGAGTGCTGTATGAATGGGTAGAGGACACAGATTGTTGTGTTAAGCACATTGAGTATCCTGATTGGATAGAAAGATGCTATATAAGTACAGTCCATTTAGCGGGATTTCAAAAAAGGTTTGGGTGCTATGTATATGCAATCATTTGCAAATTTCAAACTCTGGTTTTATTACCATGGAACATATTGTCAGATATTTTAAAAAAGAATTACTTTGGGAAATTAAGGCATTTTCAGGGCCATGTTTACACGCATCCCCTCTTCTTTTCACAACAGTGCAAACATCTTGGACCTTGTGAGACTTGTTGCTTGAGTTTTTGAAGAGGAATGTCGTCCCATTCTTGTCCTATTCTAGCTGTTCAATAGTCCTCAGTCTCCTGTGCTGAATTTTTTTGTTTTATGTCACACCAAAGGTTTTCTGTTTGTGAGAGGTTTGGACTGCAAGTTGAGCAGTTCAGTACCCAGATTTTAAAATTGTTCTATTATTTTTAGACCAAGCTTTTTGCAGATCTTTACCTATGAGAAGTTCAGCCTTTCTAAAATGCTCTTTTGTACCCTGTCCTCTTACTGACTCATTGGTAACTAACCCTAATCAGTTGTAAAATGCTTCTCAAGCTATTCTTAATTGTACCACTTACATTTACTGCCTTTTGTTGCTCCTGTCCCAACATTTTTATGGTGTGTCGCTGTCATGAAATTCAAAATTACTTAATTTATTTTCATGAAAATGACACAATTTTGTAGTTTAAACATTTGAAAATTGTCATGTTTCATTGTGAAAAATATATGGTTTTAGGGAATTTGCAGTTAATCCCTTCTGTTTTTATTAACATTTTAGTGTTCCAACTTTTTTGGAACTGGGGATGCATATTTTTCTAATTTGGGATTTCAGCTTAATAAAACTGTTAACATCTAGAGCAAACTCAAGACTTAATTTCACAGTTTTAGAAAAAAAAACTTTTTATAAACGTTTGTATCTCACCTTGATGACGTCTCTGATTTGTGCTCTGATTACTGGACCCAAGATTCCCAGCTCACTTCTCCGTTGTTTAGGCTCTAGCTTTTCAGTGAATGATTCGTTTTTAAACAGTGTGTACACTGCCTTCTTGTACTTGGGACCTATACGTGTCGACGTCTGCTTCAAGTACTGAAGCTTGAAGTCTCTGGGGCAAAAAAAAAAGCAATTAGTTACTGGGACTTATAGGATGAAGACAAAGAACCACTTTTAGGTTAATTCTAAACAGAAAATCATATCTGACATGTTTAAAGTTACTCACTCATCAATGTGTTCCTGCAAGTTTGACGCATAGTCCCACAGAATTTCCTCTGCAGCTATATAGTACGTCCACTCTTTGCTCAGTCGTTGTTCAGCAATTGTCATCTTTCGCAAGGGTTCCACGAAGCCTTCACATTTCTTTACATCCACAAAACCATGCATGCCGACTACAATAATGAGAATACATTTATTTCCTTTCTGTTGAGCCAAAACATGTCAACCTGTTCTAACTGCATAACTCAATGTGTTTAGAGACACTTACCTTCTATATGTTTGAAGGTGTGTGAGGAGAGCAGCCAGCGACCTGTGTGAGGAGCCACAAGGCCGATGGTAGCAGAGGAACCGCTGATCAATCCTACCGATGACATTTTGTGGCCGCTCTGTATCAGCACCTGTCCATTCATATGCACTGAGAATACCTCGGGCTCTGAGCTCATGCCCACCAGGTGCAGACTCACAGAGGCATGAGCACACACGCTAACATCTTCGGGCAAAAAAAAAGAAAGTTGAAGGTCAGCTTCGTATATTTCAGTCAAAGCATTACTGACTGCACTGTTAGCGCGGCAGCACACCGCAGCCAGGATCTGTACACATAAAATAGGATAATTTTTTCATTGCACACGCGTGTACAGAAGAAAATTATTTATTTATTTGTTTATTTATTTATAGATTTCTGATTTTCTTTTCCTGAAGAAAAATGGGATAAAAGTCAGAATTCTGACTTTATTCTAAATCGGAATGGGTTACATAAAAGCATATTTGTGTGTTAGACCCAGTCAAAGTACAAAGCTAAATATAACTGAGAATCTGTCGTGCTTGAAAACTGTTGTTCACAGATATTCTCTATCCTGTCTGCTGGAACTTGAGCTATTTTAAAAGAAAGTGCAAAGATTTCAGTCTTTACGTGTGTAAAACTGGTAAAGACAATCCTTAAAGATACTCGCAGCTCGAACTGTTCCCAAAGGTAGTTATACAAATCACTAACTAGGGGAGGCTAAATACAAACGATTGCCAAACTTTTCAGAATTTTATGATAACCATGAATCTAATTCCTTCCAGTTCACAATTGTGTGCCACTTTGTGTGGGTCTAGCACGTAATATCCAAATAAAATACTTTGGTACGACACAATGAGAAAGCTCAACTTTCATTTATTTCATTTTTTATGCTTTTCCAACAGGCAAAGACACTTTCATCTACAAAATCATAGGAAGACACACTAACCAGGCAATGATCCTTTTGTGTATCCGTTAATGGTGTATTTGACATGGTTGTCTGGGTAAAAACCATTTGCGCTGTACATACTTTCTTTCTCATCAAAAACCCCAAAGAGAAATACATACTCCTGGTCATGGTCAACCTGTCTCCCAGATTGATCAAGACTGCCTGCAAAGCAGTGGAAAAAAGTGTGGAATTACATTTAAATCACGTAAAAAAAACGGAAAACGTAAGCATCTGATTGTAAAGGCAACACTGACCGGGTTTGCAAATGAGCAGGGTCCCAATGAGGCCAGAGTTGTAGTCCTGCACCACATTTTGATGGGAGATGTAGGTGTAGGTGAGACATGTCGGGTCATCTGGCAGAGGTGACACGTCTGCTGTCACCTCCCAGTAGTAAACATGCTCACCATTAGGATGCACCATATCATCTTCTTTTTCTTTTAGGGAAGTGTTGTCAAAGTAGTTGGCCCCTGTGAAAAAGGAATCAAATTTGTTTGGGGGAAACAAAATCAGACGAATCACATCTCCTTACTGTGAAAATATCTGAGGAGATTATTCCTGAGCTCTAAAACTGAATTGTGAAATTCCTCACATGAAGACATAATGAACAGTTGCCTGCAAGCAAATCTCTAATCTTCTAATCTGCAGTTTAACTTTTGCTTTTAGTACAAGAAGCGGTAATTTCAGTTTTCAAAACATGTCACAAATGGTCTTTTGAGTAAAAACAGAGGCAATGATTTCCAAAGGCTTTGCAATACGGACTTCAGAACAGCCTGTTTTGATGAACTGCTTGTCCTAGTTAATATTTTAGAACAAGACAAACACTTTTGTTTGTTGTATTGGCTAATGTTTGAGTTAAAACAATCCACCAGCTGGATAACAGGCTCTCACCCTCTGACTGTTTTCCATAAGCCACCCCATGTGGGTGGATGCTGTACGTTCCACTAGCCATGTTCCTGAAAGTGACCACGATGGTCTCCCCCTCCTCAGCTCTCAGCGTGGGTCCAAGCAAACCTGCAGAGAAACAGGCTAAACTTTATGTAATAGAAGTCAGAGTCACAGCAGTTCTGTACTTTGGTGCATCAATAAGAGTCACTGGAACTAAACCAAACTGACTCACAGTCTTACGGAATAGTAATTTTTGATCTAACAGGCCTGATATATGCGCAAATCTATTTTATGTACCTTATAAACATCTAATCTTTAATAATAACATATAGTAATTAGCTGGTTTAGAAAATGTCCCCTACCACACACACACCAACACAATATTTTTATGGTGCTTTCCCAGAAGGACTAATACATAAGTAATCCCCCCCCCAAGAATGTTCTGGTGTAAAGAATGTACCCTTTGGCACAATATTTGTGGGGGAGCATAGGTGTTTGTAGAAAAGTACTAAAGGGAAGTTGTTACAACTTATTAGAAGTGTTTTTAAAAATTCCACGGTTTATAAACCACGGTGCTGCACATGGGCGGAAATTCCATTTCATTATTGGAGAGGGGGACAAAAAACAGGGAGATTTAATAAGAGCTGTTTTTGTAGGCGGATGTAGATTAAAGAAAATACTAATGGAACTGTCCTGTCTGGGAATCATACCCAAATTCTCCAGTTTTCAAAAATAGGTGGGGGTCAGGGTGGGGGTCCAAACCCAGCCACTCCCCTTAGATATCCACCTATTGTGGTGCATGGCCAAGTGTGCTGACTGTTCTGGTGTCATTGGATGAATGTGACTGGCAACACATTCATCCAATAAGACCCAAAAGCTTCCTTTGAAATGCATTAAATGTAAAACCCAAGAAAAATTTGAAATCATCTCCCAAAACAAGCCAAACTTACAGTTTTAAAACTGAGGCCTCGTGTGCCATTTTGGGCGTTAAAACAATACAAATAAGTTCATTGGTATTGCATATTTAGACGTTTATTGACCCTCCTAAACACCTTCAACTACAGGTCTAAGTTGGAGCAATGAATCGAAAGTATAAACACTAACGTGTGACTCTAAAAAAATATATATTGTTTATTAGTTTCTTCATAAATAAAACCAGGCAGCGGTAGTGTTTTTATAAACCTCAAGCAACATTTACCTAACCAGGATGGACGAGTCTTAGCCTGTCTGAAGTCTTTGTCATACTCCCGAAAAACCACTTTTTTATAAGTGGGACCAAACCTGGGAAATAGTGGAAAAACAAATCATTAATTTTTATTCAACATGTAGCAGAGAGAAGTTCTACATAAAACCGTGGTAGAAGAATTTATACTCTGTTTAAAATGTTAAGGTTTAAGCACCAGGACATACTGTATCTGATTTCCTGCTGTGTTTGAGATCATTGTTCTGTTTGGACCTTCATCTATTATAGAAAAATCTCGACATTCCACAGGAACCCAGAAATTGAAGCCATGAAGTATTGAAGCCACGTGAGGGTTGGTGTATTTTGATTAGTTTTTGTTCGATTTGTGGTTTCAGTACACTTTTGAGCATGATGATGTTTTTTGTAATTCTTCTATTTTTTGTCCCGTTTTTTGTGTTGATCATTTCAGTTTCCCCAGCTTATATCCTTCTCCTCAGTCTTGCCATACTCTTTCTCATTTGTCCTGGTTTTTGGTTGTTCAACTTGTTTCTGTCTTGGGGTTGTTTACCCTCTGTTTCCTTGTGTTGTCAGTCCTGCATTATTTGTCTCCTCTGAATGAGATCCTGTTCATTAGGGCTCTGTAACCTGTTTTGTTATCCTGGTGAGTTCATTCATGCTTGATTTTTCTAATTGTGCTGTCACGTCAGCTCTTTTGTTTTCTCTAGTTTATATTAAAGCTAAGTTACATTTTAAACTCCCTTCATCCGTTTGCATCTGGATCCATTCTGTAAATTAATCCATCCCCATCCTGACAGCTCAGGTCCAGTGGATTCAAAGCAAGTCCAAATCATCACCGCTCCACCGCGGTGCTTACTAGTGGTTTGAGGTATTTATGATAATATGCAAATGTAGTGCTTCAAATTGTGACCAAAACACCAACAGATCAAATCTCTTTTCTTTTCGGAGA
The DNA here is from genome assembly GCA_034783495.1 of Millerichthys robustus. NCBI lineage: Eukaryota > Metazoa > Chordata > Actinopteri > Cyprinodontiformes > Rivulidae > Millerichthys > Millerichthys robustus. The sequence goes on from JAVKLF010000132.1 coordinate 19,245,807, forward strand.
AGATTGTTCAGAAATCTTGTAGTTTGTTCATCAGCAATTTTGCAAACTTAAGTTGTATGTAAGTATTTTCGAAGATAATAGTTTTCCTTCTGGCAACCTTTCCATCTTTTTTATTGAATTGAGATGAACTTTTCCATTTATCGTGCTACTTGAGTCTTAGCTGAAGTTCTTGAAAGCATTGAAATTATCACAAGAAATTCAAACAAGAATTGATTTAAGTCCGGTTGCCTCCAATGTAAGCTGGTTTGCTGTTGCAATGACCTGGATAACAGAATTTGCACAGGTATAGAAATTCTCTCAAACCATAAAGTAAACTTGGTGGGAAAATTTGCAAATGTGTTGAATGCTTTCTGTTTGGGAAAGGAAATTTTGGAATGACCAACTCCTAATTGTGTGGAAATGGTCCTATAACCATTCCTGAAGTGATGGACAGCAGCATCTGCAGCTCCAAGATCATTGCTGGTTGCTTTCCTTCTTTGCACTATGTCAACACATGTCTGAAAGTGCAACTGCAGCAAGCCAACAATACCTTTAGCTTTTGTAGAGATTTTCACTGTTGCTCAGTTCATCTGTACATTTGATTAGTAGCACCTGATGCTTTTTTAAATTTCCATGGTCTAAGTTTCAAAAGTAATCATTAGGAGGACATCTACAACTAATAAACCTTTTGAGTCAACTTGTCCACCACAGCAAAGCAACCTCAGCATGAGTCTTGCCCAATAGGATACAACGACTGAAGCAGATGGCGCGGTGGTTACAAACTGGCAACCCAATTTTAGATACACACTTATATTTTATGCTTTGTGATCTGTGGTAATCATTTATTTTAAAACACAAGAGAATTCACTTCCTTGTTTACAATGACATCATTACAATTCTGATGTAAAAAGGAACACCTCCAGGGGGTGTGACCAGGTTTACTAAACATTGTAAGAACATGTGATTCTGAGCCATTTTTTTGATGGACCACAGAGCTGCTATGAGCTTTATATGTGTGAGAATAAACATTTAAGGCTGAGTACTGGACTATTTGCTCTGCCTGATTCGGGTTCCTGATGTATCCATCCATCCATTATCTGTTACCCACTTCTTCCTTTCAGGGTCAAGGGGGTCACCGGTGCCCATATCCAGTTCCTGGTGTACACGTTTCTTTTTAGTACCCGAGCAAATCTAAAGATAATGAGCTAAAATTGGGTGCTGTAGTATTGGACAGTCAATGAGAACAAAATCCAAGTTCTAACAGAGCCTACAAAGTTCTGCAAAATGTTTCATTTGACCATTCATAATGCTATTTCAACACTTCTGTTAATTCCCAACATAAGATGAGCTTAGTCTAAAATTCTGGTGGAAAAGGAGGTGAACAACATGTAATCTTTCAAGAAATCTTAGCCTTTTAAACTTTTTTTGTGTCATTTATAGGTAAATAAATGTTGTAACATTGTATAATATACTACACTGAATGTTTTCAATCACCTATTATTCTTCGAAAAGAAAACTATTTTTCACACTCTGATGTACAAAGTTGTTTTATGTTACAGAAAAGTATATTGTAACTAATATATGTAATTAAAGTGAGTGTATGAGTATCAGAGTAACAATGATAATGTGCTAGATTAGGGACACGCTGCTAAAGAAAACAAACAAGGACAAACTGGACTGCTTTCAGAACAAACTAATTAGTAACTGATTGCTACTCGTGACAAACTTTGTTTTAAGTTGGAAAAACTATAAATACAGAACAACAAAATTCACAATCATTCCGGAACCACGAAATTCTTATCACTCAAAGTCAATTTCTGTGTGGTGTCCAACCTGTTTGTGTCATTGCCAGAGTAGTTCCAGTTTATCTCCACAGCAGCAATGTAGTAGTGTCTCTCCTTAGACTGTTGCTGGTTCGCTCTGACATGTAGGACCATCAGAAGAACCAGAACAAACAGGAGACGGTAAGCTCCAGTCCAGGAACAGAGCCTCATATCTGGGAATAAACCTCCAGGTGAGATAGGTCTTCTCTGCAAAGCTGTGAAACTGTGATCTGACAAAGAGGTCCGTTCAGTACTTTATCTGTCACTGACAAACACACACAAGCGTGCGTACACACACACACACACACACACACAAGTCACACACTATGTACCAGGGCAATGAACTGTGGCTTTGCAGTTTTTTTCTTTTATAATTAAAGACACATGTTTTGCGGTGAGTCATCCCTGAGGTTGTGTTCATTTCTGTTGTTTTTAATGACTGTGTGATGAGTTACAACTGTCTGTGGCCGCAGAATGTCCCTGTGACATCCGATGTAAAACACTTCATATTTCAAGCCATAACCTCATACATAATGTGTATTAGGTGGAGTCAGACAATGAAAAAGTTGGTATACATTTAAACAAACTGCATGTATTTTAGGCACAAAGGATATCAAGCACCATTATGTGCAACTTGCATTTTTCTGAACTGCCAAAATGGTTAGAAATGATTTTAAATTGATTGAAAAATGTGAACTGGGTTGATATATCAAACTTTTTAATAATTAACAACAACGTTTGATAATTAATATTTACATCTCTAAGGTATTATTACCTTTACTTAAAAACTCAGAAACTCAGAAAGCAATTATTGGATGTGCATCTACAACACTTTAACCTTTGGGGTCAACCCAATTCAAGATGGATACCACAGCTAATCAATTGTAGCAAACACACATTTAGACATATCAGTTTTACAGATACAGTATTAAGCTAAAGTTAGATATGGAGAGTCTTATGTATAGTTTGAGTGATAACTGACTGCACAAAATATTTTTATAAAACTTTGACAACAACTTGAGTCATCTTTTATAGAGCCCTTGAGGGGACATCGAGGGATTTTTTTTTCTTTTGTGTTGCCTTGCAAGACTTTTTGTGTTCCCACACAAGTTTTGCTTTGCATTGCAACAATTTGCCCCCAATAAAGTGCTCTCCAGGTAATTATAATGTTTTGTATTAACTGTATTGAATGGATTTTTGTGTTGAAATACCCAGGTAATTAAGAAAAAATATGTTATGGAATAGGATGGTGAAAGGTTTTTGCTAAAGCTGAAGTAAATTAGTAACTCTTTGTATAATGGTGTGCATAAACTGGCAAGCACTACAGAAATGAGCACCTTTTGCGTTTTCCTTCGGGGACTCCGTAATCTTTGACTGTCTGTTAGGCCTGCAAAAATATTGTATAAGCCACACTGTGTAAACCGAAGAAAAAACTATAATGAGTTTGATTTTGAAGCTAATCCAATGAAAGATGGCCATCGGGTTTAATAGACCTTAGTCAACACAAAATGAAAGTGGTGTTGTTGGGACATGTGAATAAGGGGTTTAGCCAATATAAGTGGTTTAACAGTCAGGTACAAAAAAAAGAGCCAAACATTGATTTTATAAAAGATTTTTAAAAATCAATTAAAAAAGCTAACAAATTCATTAAAATATTACCTAAAAAGAAAGAATCTAAGGCAAAACCGGTGAGAAATATCTTTTTGAAACACAATATCCTTAACTGTAAATCTATGACATCACTGTCGTTTATATATATTTTTAGAAAGACTTTGCTGGGATAGAAACGGTTGATATTAATTTAGAGGGAAAAAAACGATTTCCATAACTTAAAATATTAATAATAAAGCTCCTAATCGATTTCCACTTCAGGTTTTGGTGCAAATCATTCCAGCAGGCGACGCTAACAAATGACGTCAACACGCCCGCAGGTCCGGATGCGCATGCGCATAGTAACAAGGAAGTGCTTTTTTTGTTGACGTACTGTGATGTTTCAGTAATGTTTCGGATAAAAGGGAAGTAACTGGTAAGAAGTCAATAACTTCAGTAATTTTTTGGCAACAGCTTTAGAAGATATGTTCGCCAGAAGAAAAACATATAAATGTGTTGCTTCTGTATGTGTTGTATGTATGTAGAATTACATGACTGCTATGCCAATGTGGCTAAAAAATCAACAAGAATCAACAAGAAAAAAAGAAGAAAAATAAGGAAAATCCTGTGAGTGCCTGTTCTGTTGTGACTTAGAAAATGTGTGTTATTTTCATATTAGTATAAACAAAAATCTTTATATTTTTATCGTTTGTTTGACAATGAGTAAATGAGTGGAAATTCACGTCGTCAGAGTTGCCAGAATTATTTTAAAAATAGTGACAAGTTTATCCACATAACCAGTGAACGATATTGTGCTTTAAAATCTACAATGTCTTAAAAATATTCTTTTTGTTATTATTGTTTTACTTTTCCACATCATGTGACGTTACAACCACAAACTTCAAGGTATCTTACTGTTGTTTTATGTGATAGACAAGCTGTTCATCTTGTAAAGTGGAGGGAAAATGATACAATTATTTCTTACAAATAAAAAAAAATCTGTATAGTCTATACATGTATGGGCAGTCTGCTTTTCTTTGATACCCTGAACTAAAATTTAGCAGTCATCTACCCGTAATTAGTAAATGGAGTCCTTTTGTATTTTATGTAATCTCAGTATACATACTGTTTTAGTCATTAAACAGCGTCAAGAAGACCAAAAAATGCATCCGTTAGGTCAAGGATATATTTGTTAAGATGTTTAAAGCAAAGCTAGGTTACAAAACATTACTTCAAGTTTGAACATCTCATGTAGTACTGTTCAATTTAATTATACTGACTAATATTGCAGTGGTGATACATTTTTAATATGTTGTGTCGCCCTTTTAAAGGCTGCAAAAGACTTGGGACAACAGCACAAAACTTACATGCAGAGCTACAATGAAATTGTTAAGATCAGAGCAGATTTATGTTAGAATCCAGATAAAGTCCAGGCATCATGCCCTACTTTGTCTGTTGCATAAAATACAAGTAAAATACATTGAAATGTGTTGTTATAAAATTCCAAAATGTGACAAAATGTTCAAGAGATATACATTTTTCATTATGACCTTTATTGGAAACACAGAACTACAATGAAACATAGGTTTCTTCTTTGAGCAGTATATTAGTTTGTCTAAGGTTGAACATGGCGCACTTGATTGCGACCTGGATCAACAAAATGCCGACTGTCTTTTTGCATGTTTTAAATAGTTTACGTTTATAAGATACCAAACCATATAAGGGACATGATCTCTGAAAATGTTGTAAAAGTAGACTCCACATACTGCATAATAAACGTAGCCTAAACATGATTGGTTTTCTTCACACACAGCCATTAAAGTTTTAATAATTTTCTGAGAATTGATTGTGATCCCCCAGGTTAGGCTGCCTCTCCTTCTAGTGTCAGCCATGATGTGCTGTCACTCCTGCCCCCATTTATGCTCCCGCTCCTGTGCTTACACTCTGGCACTTGGCCTGGGCTTTGTTACGTTGGGGACCAGTCGCATCGTGCTGCTCAAATTCTCTGCCAATGCTGGTTAGTGACAGCCGACACAAAAGATGTGGCATTTCCGCAAAAAATATCAAGGAAAAGATTGATACCATTTCAAGTTTCAATTGTGGGGTGTTTAACTTTATTTTTGTTTGACTTTCAGAAAACCAGTATGACTTCCTCCCTGCATCTGTCAACCTGCTAGCTGAGGCGCTCAAACTGCTATTCTGTTTAGCCATGTCTATCAGGGTCATAGTCCGAGGTAAGGGCATTGTTGTACCTCTGTCTTTACTTGTGTTTGAGCATAATTTTTAGAGTTTTAAAAATATTTAAAATGTAAGTTTTATACAAAAACCTTTTTACTCAATAGAACATGTACTGCCTATCTTCATATCAAAAGTTTACTCCTTCAAATTAAATCAACGCTGCCATGGTAGGTACAATGATGGCAGAGGTGGGATCCAAAATAATGTGCACACATAAGCTGTGATTAAAAAAATAAAAACTTTGCACAACACAGCTGCAGAGCTTGTTGTTTGCTTGGTCATAAACATTCAGTAAGAACAGAAACCGTAATTGATGCTTGCTCAATTGTAAAGTTATTTTGAAATTAAAATCTGAAAAATAACAAAGTAACATTCAAAATGTTTTTTTGTTTGCACACATTTAAAAACAAAGATCATTAACAATCTAGACTGACCCAAAAGTTGCAGTGTAACTATAATCTGAATCAAAACTGAAGCAAAACTTTTTTTCAAACGTATACGTCTTCGTTATATCTGCCATAATCACATGACACACAAACACAGTTTCCCTTTTTTACATCTAGGTTCAAATTCTCTCATCAGGATCTAGGTCAGCCTGGCAATTGGTTTTTTTTTTTTGACATCCTATCCCTTTTTAAAATCTAGCTGAGTTGGTTTAGGAAGTTGTTTCCTCCTCTGAGGTTCCACTGACATTAATCTCTTTTCACAAGTTTTACTTTTTTGTAACAGGATTCTAGCTGGTGACGGAATGTTTTCAGGGTTTGTTTAACTAGTTTGAGTTCAACAGCTAGAGCGCGATGCCACTTAACACATTTATTTCAAAATGTTTGTTCTTCTCTGGTATGGTATATAAAATTCTTGCAGAGAATTAAAGTACAGGCAGACAGTTGATCTTCACAGATCACTGTGGAATCCTGTTTTTGTCTGCAGCTGATGCCCACCTCAGTTTTCTTAAATTGATTTTTTTTTCCCATCGTGTGAGTGTATGATGGTTTCCACTTAGTATTTCTGTCTTGTGATTTTCAACTTGTTCTGAGTGAAGCTTTGAGTCTGATCCTCAGCGGCTGTTAAAGGAAATCCTGTTTTTTGCTCGTGTGTTTGTTTATCTGAGGTGTCAGCCAAATATCTCATGGGTGGATTTAATTGAAACTCTCAAAGTAATCATTGAATGTACATCTATAATTGATTACTCTTCAGAGTTGTCCCCATTCAAGATGGTCAACACAGCTAATGAACATTAACCAATGCAAATATTTCTGTAGCTCAATCATATTTACAGATCCTGAACTAATATTTGGTGTGGTAGTAGCTGAGTCATCCTCAACGCAAACTCCAAGAGCTAACACACCTCGCGAAATATTGCATGAGTCTGCGCATAATGTCATGTACAAGCTCACACAGTAACTACTGGATATGGGTACCAGGGACCCCGTGACCTTGAAGGGAAGAAGCGGGTTAAGATGATGGATGGATGGTTGGTCGATCGGTCGGTCGGTCAGTTGGTCAGTCATATACAAGATTTGGCCAAAACTTCTACAACTGCATTATTTATCAACATAAGATGATCTTCGTCCAAAACTCTGGCATGACATCAGCGAATAATATGCGTTCCTTTAAGGAATGATTGGCCATTAATATTTATTTTAATATCTTTTAAAGTCATCATTTGTGGAATTTTGTATTGTTGAAATTATTGCAGTAGTTCACATATTATAAATATCTCATATCTTGTGGAAAACTCCCTCTCGTTTGACTTTGTGTGGGACGTATAAATTAATATGACCATGTGCTCTCTGTGTCCCCAGAGGGACGATCCTGCAGGGAGTTGGGTTTCTCCTCCAGCTCCTCCTTCCTCCTCTCCCTCAAGTGGGCGGTCCCTGCCTTTCTCTACTTTCTTGATAACCTGATCATCTTCTATGTGATGACCTACCTGCAACCGGTTGGTTAAAAATGAATCTGGAATGAGACTACAAAAAGAATGCAGTTCATTTGACTTTTTGTTTATCTGAACGTGTCTGAGTGATTCTACCCGGTTATGGAAAAAATAATAATAGGATAAAATTTTAAATATACTTATCTATATATACATATAAATAAACTTTTTTGTTATCATATCATCTTTTACTTAGTGTCTCTTCTGAAGCATGGTGCTTGTGCACTTGTGGTCCTGCAGTGACTTAGCTCTTTTATCTTTTAATCCTGCTGTTTATCTTGTTCCAGGCAATGGCAGTGTTGTTCTCCAACTTTGTCATTTTGACCACAGCTGTCCTCTTTAGAATTGTTCTGAAGTAAGTGGCTCATTGCACAGCATTTTAAAGGTTTTTTTTCTTTGAAAACACACCTTATTTGTCTTTCAACTTTTTTGGGGTCATAGAAACAAGTCACTTATTAGGCCATCTTTTTATACATGTTTTTTTGGACACTTGTATTTAGCTGCTTCAGAATAAAATAAATCTTGAACTTTGAAGTGAGTGAAACTAAGGCACTTATGCTGATACAAATGAAGCATGCGTACAATTGAATGAAATACACCAACTGATGGCTTTTACAGTTTTATTGAATTAGATGTACTGGTTAATGTTCACGTTTACTGTGAAGATTGTGGTTTTAGGTGCTGTACATTTTATTTTTCTTCCTTGTCTTTTTAGGAGGCGTTTGTCTTGGGTTCAGTGGGCAGCGTTGTTTATCCTCTTCCTGGCCATTGTTTCCTTGACAACAGTATCAGGAAGCAGCCAGACTCCAACAGCAGTGCCAGGCATCCACTCAACGCCCTTCTCCACCCCTTCCAACTCCTGCGTTCTCTACACACAGCTGCTGGAACAAATGAGAAACAGCAGGTAACCTCTGTGTGATCAGTTTTGTTTTGTAGGCATTGTTCACACTTGTTGTTGTTCATTTCTTTGTAAGATCCTGTTGAGGTCTTCTGGTGCGTATTAGGAAGCAGTTGTGATGGTTTATTGTCATGGAAGCAGCAAAATAGAGTCTTAAGTGGAGCACGGTGACGGTGTATTCATGAGGTGGAGGCTTGTGTGCACTAGTGTGGCTCAGCTGTCCAGAATGCAATGAAAGGACTGACTTTAATGCCTTCACACTTAGGCTACAGCCCTATCATTGTTTGTCCGCAGTGTCTCTGAATCGTGGACATCATCTCTGCCGGGTCAGGCCTGGAGGGACAAGATAGTAGAGAAGCTTCGATCTTTTGGAGTTGGTCACATCCTGCTCCTCCTCCAATGCTTCATCTCTGCCATGGCTAACATCTACAATGAGAAGATCCTCAAAGAAGGAGATCAGCTAACGGAGAGCATCTTTATACAGAACAGTAAATTGTGCGATTCAGCTTTTTTACAAAGTACTCAAACAAACGCTACATTTATGTCTTAGTGGTAATCTTTGTTTTGGGCTGTGTGCTTTTGTAGGTATCTGTTTGGTGTGGTGTTTAATGGACTGACACTCGGGCTGAGCACTGAGGCGCGAGGCCTCACCATCCACTGTGGACTTTTCTATGGACACAACATTTATTCCCTGGGTCTGGTGCTGGTCACTGGTGAGTCACGATGACCAATGTTTGCTTTTCTCAGAGACTTAAGTAGCAAAAGTATTCTGTCTCAAAGTTTGTGTCAAAGCTGTGGGGGGGGAAAATGGGCGCACACACAGATGTTTCAGATTTATTCGAATTCTGACTTAGTTCAACAGCAGCAGTTTTTGTTTGATGTGTATTTATATATGCAAAGTCACACAAAGTTCTTCTTTTCAACAACAAAAAAGAAAAATCTCAATCTGCCAACATTATGAAGTAGATATGCACCTATACACACTTTAGTTCCAACCTGATCCTGATGCAGTGTCAATTAGATGTATTAACCCTCTTGGATGTTTTACACCTTTATTGCTGTCGTAAAACAAATATGGTCAAATTTAAATTGGCCTTTTTGACAAATTTTAAGGGTGGCATGGTGGCTCAGTTGGTAGAGCTGTTGCCTCCCAGCAAGAAGGTCGATCACGGGGTTGAATCCCGGCCGAGGACATTTCTGGGTAGAGTTTGCATGTTTTCTCCGGGGACTCCGGTTTCCTCCCACAAACCAAAAACATGACTGTTAGGCTAACTGGTAACTAACTTGTCCCTAGGTGTGAGTGAGAGAGTGAATGGTTGTTTGTCTCGTTTGTCCAGACCTGTCCAGGTTAGCCCCGCCCCTCGCACTGTGACAGCTGGATATGGGCACCAGTGACCCCCGTGACCCTGAAAGGAAGAAGCGGGTTAAGATAATGGATGGATGGATGACTAAAAGATCCTCTAAATCTTAAATCAACACCATTATCTACTGCAGAAGATAACTACTTCAAAAAGTTGAAGCCCAAGTTATCTAAAAATAAACAAATAAATACTTATAACGTTTTGAGTGGAATTATGGAAATTAAAAAACTTTTCTATGATATGCATATTTTTTGTAAAGGGTCTGTATATTCTGCCACATGAACTTAATGTAACTGGTATTAAAGCAGAGAAAACCCTGGTTATTGTGGGGTTTTGATGCAGACTTTAGATGAAGAGAGAGCGAGTAGGTTGATGGGCTTTAACAAAACGTTACTATAGAAGCCTTCCTGACAACCATTAGTTACCTATATTAAGAGCTTAAGAGATAAGTTTTATATATATTGTGTGTGCGTCTGTGTGTATGTGTGAGAGAAAGGAAAAAGAGCTGACAAAACGGCTTTAAACATTTTTAAATGATGATTAGTGCAGTTAGCGTGATTTGCATGACTTACAGCAGAATTTGTGTGGATTTCTTAGACAATAAAAACAGCCTACATTGGCTCAAATTTCTCTACACTTCACCTGACAGGTAAAAGATAGAAGTATAAATGGAAAAATTAAATATTTAACCATTATCTTTTAAAACTATGAACATGTTGCAGACTGGAAATGAAGGAATTCAGGTAAATCAAGAAGTAAAATGTAGTTAAAATAACAAAACATAATTTGTCTTTGATTCATACTTCATGTCAGAGCTTACTTCATTTTTCAGATTTGGGTTTTTATTATTTGTTTTCTGTTACCGTTACTGCTAGTGTTAATAACACTGGTAATGTATGTAGTTCTGAACTTTGATTAGACGACAGCCTCTGCTGTTACGCTTCAGTGACATCAGCTGGCGTTACTGCAGGTACTACAAGTCCTGTTGAAAGGGTTTGGTCTACAGTCAATAGTAATTCTTATAGATTAAGTATTATTAACTGTATTTGTTTGCTGAAAAATCTAGATTCTTGTTGAAAATTAGTCAACACCTTTGAAGGTTTATTTGGGTTCTACTTTAGTATCTGACTGAGCTAAAAGATTTGCAGTAAAGAACTGAAGAACTTCCTCTCCTCTCTGTCTGCTCTTTCAGCTGCCCTCGGTTTATCTGTGGCCTTCATTTTAAAGTTCAGAGATAACATGTTCCACGTGCTCACCGGTCAGATCACCACTGTTCTGGTTACTGGTCTGTCCCTCTTCCTCTTCGACTTCCGCCCTTCCCTGGACTTCTTCCTGCAGGCTCCCATGGTCCTCCTGTCCATCTTTATCTACAATGCCAGCCGGCCCAAAGACCTTGAGTACAGCCTGCAGCAGGAGAAGCTGCGGGTCATCAACGGAGAGGTGTTTGAGAGATCCAGAGGGGTAAGCAACAAACCTTAACCAGGCCTGAATACAAATGCACAACATGTTTTTCACCATATAATAATTATAATAAATCTGTTGTCCTTGTGTTTGCTGTTGTAGGACGGCGAGGAGCTGAAACTCTTGACTAAAACGAACACAGACAGTGAATCTGAGGAGGAGTCTCTGTGAATCCAAAGTTTGAGGATAGAACTGCTCGTAACGCCTCACTGAGATTTTTACCTCTAAATTAAGGATGGTGGAATTTTCGAAGCATTTAGTTGTGCTATATCAGCAGGTAAGCAGTGACTGACAGAGTTAATGATGATGTTGTATATTTTGCAGTGTGCCTGTATAAATTTCTCTAATAACTTCAGTTGTTTAGGCTGCTAAGGAGTGCCCACATGTAAGCCAAATTTACAGGCTTATCTGGCCTGTGGCTTTTTAAAATTTGGTTTATCATTTTTTTTATTACATTGAAATTTAATTTTCAAAAAGTAATGAAAAGTTGTAGACTCTTATATTTTATTATTAATATTAAATTCATTCAATTCAAGTACTTACCCACCTTAGAATCATTTCCCCCATTGTTGTTTTCAACACAACTGTTCCAACTCAGCTTCCTTGTTTAGGAAATAAATTGGAGTATCGAGTCTGAAGGTGTACCATGCAGGAAAGCTGTAGGAGGGTTGTTCAAAAAAAACATTCAGGCTTTTAAAATGTAGGAACGTGAGGATATCTGTCAGCCTTTTAAACTGCTGTATTCATGCTCACGTGTAACTGTCAGTGTTCAAAGCAGAGCACCTCTTATATGTTAATGCACAGAACTGAGCCGGCTGAGTTTGTTTTTTAAAGGGATATTTTTGTGCTCTGTGGGGGTTTGTGGATACGTTATTAACAATTTACCTGTAGAGAGCTCCTCTTCCACTTCAGTTTGTAGAAATAGAGCTTAATTCTGGCAGATCTGATGAGCTACTAGCCAGTCTGAAAGCAGCTAAGATAAAAGTGGATTGTTGTAGGAATCAAACAACCCAATAACAAATTTTATGGTAGTTCAGCTAAAACACCATTGTATTTCTGTCAAATTTACTATGTAATGCAAAAATTGACAGCAATGTAAAGGTCTTTAAAATGTTAGAATGAACTCCTTTGAAATAAATACATTATGCTATTGTATTATCACCATAATAAACATTATTATTACATCTCAGTTGTTTTTAGATGGCAACAATCCACTTTGGTCTTGGCCGCATTCGGACTCATAAAGTTTTCTTGAAGCACCAGAAACATTTCCATGTGCATCATGGATTTAATACACAAGGTTTGTTCCAGAGATCGGTATTTTATCCATCTGTTTGTCCATTTTTTTCTTGCACTCACTGGGTGAAAGGTGAAGTATGTCTTGGTTGGGTTGTCCGTTCAGTTTGGGCAGTTAGAGTGGTTGTCCTCCTATAGAGTGTCGGTGGTTTGATTCCTGGCAGAATGCAATCACTTGTAGAAGTGTCCCTAGGAAAGACACTAAATCCCTTATTGCCTCTCTAAAAAAAAAAGAAACTACTGTAACAGACCAATATGCACATTCTCTCTTCGTACATTTGGTCTTCGATTAATAATTCAAAAAACTATTCCTGTTGTATGAGAAACAAAACGAACCAGAAATGTATTTTTTGTCTTTTTTTATGATAAGGATGTTCCTTTGGTGAATTGTCAAATATATAATGTGTATTATTCTTACGATTTTTGTCTGCCATAAAATACATATGAATGCCATTTTTGTGAAATGATCATTTGGAAATTTGTAAAAAAATATGGTAAGATAAAAACATTTCAACAAATTTGTGGTGTCATGGTTTTTAACAAATTATTTGGGTTTTCTATTTAGAATTAGGAGAAAAAACTCAGCATGTGTGTATTTTTTGGGGGGGTGGGGGTGTCAAGGGACAGTGTGTTTGAGGAAGTAATATTATTATTATTTTTTTTTTCGTGTCCTGTCTGGAACTCTGGTACCAAGAATGGATTACTTAATGCCAATGACATCCCAACAGTTTTACTTTCACAAGTGGAGCATTATTGCTTTTGATATAATGCCCCTCTTGTTATATATAAAAAAGGAACTTTATTAGATATTTTATTTTGGGATTATTTCTGATTCAATGGACACAGACATGGAAATGGAAAAGAGAAAGAAAGGAAGGAAGATATAAAGATAAACCAAAACTGTAAAATACAAAAATAAAGAGGTGGAAAAATAAACAGACATCTTTGTAGTCTGCTTCTGCACCTGCAGAGAGATATAAAAAAGAAAACAGCAAAATCAGCCAAACAGTATCATGGGTATAAACAACCAACACTTACTTTAAAAAACGGTATTATTTACCACAAGCTGTATTTAGTGGAATTTAAAGTCAAACTGTACAGAATATATAAGCACCTGGATCCAAGCATCTGTGGGTGTTTGAAAGTGTGCTTATGTAAAGGTTTGTCCATAAAAGAAATGCTCAGTAGTGTTTGTGAGGAGCCAAAGATCCGCCCCACAGGATGCAAGCAGATGCTAGAGGGACCCAGGATCCCCAGAAGACCCCCCCCCCACCCAAGGGCCCAGGAGCCCAAGAGGGACCAACAACGGGACAACCGTGTCCCCCATACCAGAGAAGAGCAGAGGAGAGATTATTTCTAATTAGTGCTCTAAACCAGTAGTTCCCAACCTGGGAGGCCCATCTTTTCTGCTCAGAGGTTATGAAAATATCAATTTATCGTTTTGTATATAAAAACCACCAAAACGAGTCCATTTAAATAATTAAATAAATGTTTTTTTTTTCCCCGTTTTCCAAATAAAAGTTTGTAATTTCTCACTTTATTATTTTGCTAAAGAGATAAAGCTTGAATGCGTCTTTGGGAGATGTGGGGAGTAGGTAGAGGATTGAGGTTGGGGGGCTTCAGCTGGCTTGGAAGTAAGAAAGGGAACTTTGAAGAAAATAAGTTGGAAACCACTGCTCAAAACATTTCTAAGCACATCAGGAATGTCATGACCTGCCACCAAAAAAGTGGATGACATTAGATTTGCCCGTAACTACGTATGTGTGGGTGTGTATTTTTCTGTTAGTAAGATGCCTAAAGCATTGACTTTATGTAAAACATTTGCTTGGAACTGTACATCTACAGCTGATTAGCATTTAGACTCATACCCAATAACGATGGCTGTCACAGCCAACTGACATAAAAAAAAAATGGTTGGAACTTAGTTTTACAAATTGCGTGCTAAAATCTGATGTGGCAATTGCAGAGACTGATCTTCAACTTCTACTCTGAGCGCTGACTGATCATGCAAGATTTTTTTTTTTTACTTTGCCACAGACTATTGAAGTCAACTTTGTTAGCAAAATCTCATGAACCCGGGATGTATTTCATGAAAAACTTCAGAAATGACTCATATATGTCAGTCAAATTTATAGATACTGATTTAAAATTTGACGTGGAAAGTCATTCACAACATAAACCATGACCTTAAAAATTCTCAAATTTCTTAAAAGCTCACATTTTTAAAGTTTGGCCATAATCTGTCAACACAGGATAAGCTTAGTTTAAAACACTGGCATAAAAGGTGTTGGTATTTTTTATGCTTTGTTATGAAATACAGTTAAAGATTATGTTACGTGTCTTGACTATTTGAGGAACATGCAACTCAAAATATTGTTACACTGGATTTAGGCTGAACCTTTGTTGGTAGTAAACACATTTATTTATTTATTATTATATAGCCAGTAAACTTAAATAGGAACAACGTAGAGTGAAACTTTACAAAAGAGAGAAAAACAAATGTTTAGAGCTGAATTTATAATTGCACTTTAAACACAACAGATTTCCAATAAATACAGTATGTCGTCTTTTTGCCCGTTATCTACAAAATAAAGGTCTGTCCAGAAAATCCAAGTGTATATTTGACATAGGAGGTGAAGAAGGCAAAGAGCATACACAAAGGTGTTGTACACTGAGAAATGACAATTACAAGAAACATTCCCAATCCTAAAAGCTTCCTTACACATATGCTAACTGACCAAGTACAAGCCCTGGTGTTTTACCTTTCTTCTACTACACACTGTACACGAGTCAACCAGTTTGAGCTGCGAAACATTCAAAGAGATCTGTCCATTTGTGATAACTGTCTTACTAAAAATGGGTTGGGGAAAGAAAAATAAACCGCTGAAAGAGCCAATGGAGAGCATCCACCACATTAAGGTTCAGGTATCTCACTGGGCTTTCATCGTTGGTGACTCAAAATTGCAAGAAAATAGGCAAACGTTTTGTCGCAGTCACACTGAATTCTGAGTGTCTTCAACCAAACAACCAGCAAGTCAGTAGTTTTAAAAATCTCAGCTCATTTTTGAAAACATGGCTTGCAAAACTGCGTTCTTGCACAAAATGTTGTTCATCTCTACCCACCTCAGCTTGCCCAGACTACAAAACAAAAACCAGCTCCAGCGTTCTTCACACGGGTTACTGAAGCCCACAACAAAATTTGAATGGTTTAAGGATGTCTGACTATTTTGAAAGCTAATCTGTTCCACAAATGTTTTGAACATTTTCGAAACTCAAGCAACAGGACTGTGACCTTTTGCGACTCACACGAGGAAACCACTGAACATTGCAAGGCTTTCTGGAGACTGCCACTTGAAGAGCAGTTGCCAAGATGCTTCATTTAGTAACCATAACCCTGGTGATAGCCATCCTGATAGCCATGTTCATATCCGTGTTGATGGTAGCCGTAGCCACCGTACTCGTCTTCGGGACAGCGCATGCCGAGCGACTGCTGGATGGCCATCTCCTGTCTGCGCAGCTGCATAGAGTCCACTAGGTCATAGATGGTGGCCATGGACCACATGGGCGAAGGGTACCAGGACTTCACGTTGCCGTCCTTTCCTACCAGCAGCATAGAAAAGTATTCTGGGCTGACTTGGAAGTAGTTCCTCATGTCCTTCACCAGAGTGGCTGAGAGCCCTTCCCGGTCCACAGTGGCACTGCCTAGATGGAGCAGAGGCTTAAATTAGTGCTGGAGTGTTTAAGGAAGACGATTTATTTTCACAGTACAAAAAAAACACAGCCATGTTTTCCTACTCATTTTTGACTCCAGAAGGTAAAGTCCTGATTTGTTGGCAACAGATTTAGGTTCTACAGTCTTGCGTAAGCCTGACTCGTTTTCTGCAGAAAAGAAACTGCCTTTTTAAACCAAGAACCATGAAAGAGAGATTCCTCTGACCACACTGATTGGAAGCAGGATACAGAAATATCCTATGTAGGTTTCTGGTTTTGAATAAGCCTAGCTGATCTGAGGGAAGGTGATTTGTTGTCTAACTTAAAAAGAAATAGCTGTTCTAAAAGGAAAGTGGTGAATGTTTGAAGATGTTCTATGAAGCAAAAGTTATGGTTTGGCTAAGTAAGTCTATTAAGCTTAAAGTGCACTTATTAGTGGTGCTAAGGTCAGTTTGTCATTTGTTTGGTTGATACATTAAAATCATTTTTTTCTTACCATTGATGGGGTACAGCTCTAAGACTCCGCCCATGTCTGACAGCTCGGTACCAACCAGCTTCAGAATAGCGATGTGCCTCAAACCTATGATGTCACACACACACACAAAAACTTATTTGATACCACCCAGCTGATTTCTCTGCAATTGTTGGTTATTGGGACCATCTCAGGCCCCGGTTTCTAA
>JAVKLF010000132.1:19653676-19664263 GCA_034783495.1 Millerichthys robustus
AAAACAAAAAAAACCAAACTTCAGCTAAATGTTACTCAGATACAAATAAAGAGTAGACATCCTGAAATACTTACATGCTTTGTTACTCAAAAAGTGCATAGTTGCTGATAACCGTCACTGTGACGTCACGTTTTTCCATCTTCCTCTTCTTTCTGTCCTCCTCTCTCCTGCCTCTCTCTCCTCTGTGTTCTGTCTTTTTTGGGTCAATAAGTAGGCAATGCCTTCATGTTTGAACATGGCACTCAAAAGACACATTGTGCTTAATGGAACAAGCAGGATGGTTCCCACTGTGTTTGTTACTGAAATGGCCCAGCTTCCACCCTGAACAAGACCAGACCAGATTAGCACACACTCCACAAAATTACCAATTATTTACAACCTCAAATCTGCAAAAGTTGAGATGTTGTGTAAAATGCAAGTAAAAGGAAAATGTAGTGCTTTGTGAATCTGATAAACCCATATTTGATTTACAATGAAACGAGGCAAAAATCTCAAAAGTTTTAACTAAGAAATTGTGCCATTTTTAGGACAAAAGATTGGTCAATTTGTTTTTGATAAGAATAACATCTCATAAAAGTTGGGACATGGGACAACAAAAGCTATTTTTGCCAGAACCCTTGTAATGGTTGCTGTATTTTCTAATAGCCTAGATGAGCAGGAAGGAAGAAAGAAAGAAAGATATGCAATTTTTGTCACTCAGTTGCGTTAGCAAGACACATTGTCTTACAGTTCAATAAAATCAATATGTGACATTTCCAAATCAAATTAAAATGTCGACTGTGTGATACATCTACAAATGGTTTATAAAAGCTACATCAAGTTTGAATTAATTTATTCTTATTCATATTTATGGTTTTGCTCTCAACCTTCATTGTCAAAGTTTTTACTTTCAAACCCTCATTGTAAGTTTGGTGTAAATGAATGAGGTAAGAGGAAAAACCTCAAGATAGAGGTAATCTTTTTCTGCAATTGCCTGCAATTTGCAGATAATGTTTTGACTCGCCGTGACTTCTTCATAGTGGCTTTATTAGTAGAACACAGCTTTGCTGAATCACTACCTTTGATCCTTTAGAAAAGAGGCAGAATATTTCAGACATAGAAGCAGAAGCACACCCACTCGCCTCAGTGTTTGCTGTATTAGTGCAATGATTCATCCAGAACTCTTCTATAGGTTTTCATCTTTTCCCCATTCCCTCTCATTATGTCTACTATTTTCTGTGATTTTACACAAAAAGCCCAAAGGTTTTAAAACATCCTAATCTATCCAAAGACCTAGCAGTTGTTGAAGATGAACTTTGATGGAAAGCCAGTGATGATGAAGACATGACTGGGTTGAAAGCTGCTGTAACACTTTGCTTATGTTCAGTGAAGGCACTAGAGGATGACTAATGCTGCAGAGAATCACATTTATTGTTTCAAGTCAAATGCTCAATGACAAGTTAGAGTTTAAAGAGAAGGCAGAAGAAAAGTACAAATTATATATCTCCATATATGGTCCTACTCCTGCTGAAAAACCCTTTCAATCACGGTACAGTTAAAGCTTCTGTATAGAGCAAAAAGCTTCTAAGTTAATTAACAGAAGTGGAGTAAAAACTTAATGAAACAGCAGGATTGGCATGTTGCTGAGAATTGAAATGGAACTTAAGATAAACAATTAATTTAAAAAGGATAAAGAAAGACTTGAGTAGACAAAAAGGAGAACTGCAGCGTCTTTACTTCAGGGAAATTGTTTGCACTTGCAGTATTGTGTCCCTCTGATGGTTTTCTTAATTTTATCATACTCTTCCTTGGCCAAGTTGAATTTATTTGAACTTTTTTTTATATCTGCCTCTGTCCTTGGTCTGAGTCTGTCTCCTTTCATGGGGTCCTGGTCCCTCTTTGAGAAAACATGAAAAGATGAATTGAGGAAATATTGTTTTGGAGAAGCGAGGCATCTATTCCTGGCCTAGCAGCATATCTACTTTGCATAGCCTATGTGTTGTATACTCCATAATCATCGTCTTGTTTTAGTTGCTTTGTTTGATGCTTGCCACAGCAGATCTTTTGCTTTCATCTCAGAGGAAAAAGTTTGGCATTATGTGAGCATGCAGTTATGAAAACATATCACTCTGCTTTACATCATAGGAGGCCTCAGTATCATCTTGTAAACTTGCTTTTTAACTTTTACTAATATACTGTAGGCCTTACTAGGTTGAAATTGTTGGAGACAAGTTGGTGATTTAAAGTTGACCTAAAAATTGTGAGAGAAAAGGCAACATTTCAATTGCAGTCTCAGTGAATTGATAGGCAGGGCGGGCTTTTTGTTGGCAGGGCGACCCGTCCTTCTTGGATAATGGTAAGAGAAATGCTGTGTTGAGATAGTTTAAAATGAATAAACTGTTTTGGTAGATTTGGAGATGTTTTAAAATGTAGTCTGTCAGCAGTGTTAATGAGAGCATTGCACAGGAAGTGGATGAAAAAGGAGGCCAATAGGAAAGCCGTATCTCTTTTCCAATGATGCTCCTACAATGGCAGCAGTTTCACGCTGCCCCTTGGGGAAAAGGTCCAAGTGGCAGAAAATATCCCTGCACCAGCAATGAGGCAGATATTTTTATGTCTTTGTGAGGTTTTCCAGAATAAATAACTATAGGAAAGGAAAAAGTCTTCACCACTGTCTGTCACTCTTGGTCGGTTAGTTGATTGATTTGTTGATTTTTAAACAGTCGTGCATATCAAAAATTGCAGTTTGAGCTTTTATCGCTTTCTTTTTTTTTCTTTCTTTCTTTTTTTTTTGTTTGCCAATGCAGCACTGTGAATTAATTTCTCAGTGACCGATATCAGCCCCACAAATTGGCTTTTACAAGCAGACCATCATGACTGTTGCCAAATGGTTCTACTTGGTTATTTATATGTAATGGACAGAACAGGGAGGTCAATAAAAAAGACAAGGTGGGGGAAAGAATGTGGGGGGGGGGGGGGTGGGGGGGGGAGGAGATACATGTGGGGGAAAATGCAAAAAAATACAGAATAACTCCTAGAAGATCGCAGGGATGACCGCCCCCCACCCGAAAGGAGCAGAGAGGAGCCCCAGGACCAGACACCTGGGGCCACGATGTCAAAGCCCCAAGGGGCCGTAGGCGACAAGCTGACAAGCATCCAGACACACTCTCACTGTCCCACCCTCCTACCCTCATACAAACAAAGATATTCAACGAAATGACAAACAAGGGTAGACACCACAAACATTCTGACCATACTCATACACACATTGTCCTCCTAGGCCTAGGTACCAACCCCACTGGAGGTGAATCAGCCCCAGACCCAGGAGGAGATCCCCCATTCACCCCTTCCCCCCCATCCCCATGGTGGGAGGGGGCAGGCAACAGGTGTTTTAATATGGCACATGTAATAAGTCCCTGCATCTCCCACCGGACCCCCCATCAGGCTACCTCCAGCCAGGGCACCAATGCAAATCCCCACAATCCAAGCGCCACAGATGATCTGGTCAGTAATATTAGAAAGCAAAGAAAATGCTTTGGCTTTATTGCAAAACAGAAGACATTTTTTTCAATATGGAGTAAATGAAACACTCATGACTTTACAAATGACAGTTCTTCCATGTCTAGCAGGATTGTTGTAAAGTTTAGCCGAGTAGTTTCACTAGCATTATTGTGACATGAATCCTGGCTGTATGCAAGTGGTGTCTGCAGTTCCTTCAGCAAGCAGTCCTGAACTGCAGCTGGAGAAGGCTGAAATTGCAGTAAGCATTTGATGTACAAGCTTTGTCCTCTTGATTAAATACATTTTATCTGTGTAAACCCGGTGCTGCTACCATACTCGAGTACGTCAAAGTATCTCTTACATTTGACTCCTCCTTTCAGGGGAAGTCTGTCAGCTGTGCTGCAGTGCTTTCTGTGTATGTGTGTCTGTGTGTGTCTATGTGCGCGTGGACTGTCAGTGAGTCCGGCAGGTACTAGCATGTCCAGGCTTCTGCCTAATCCTCATGGGAGCGTAAACAAGCTGCTTAGTTGTGCCTCCTTACGTAACCACTCTGCCTGAGAGAGGAGGAGAGATGCCTGCATGAATCCAGGGCCAAGCAGATGCAGAAAGGACCACTGATGAGAAAATACAAGTACTACAATTAACCATTACAGGAAGTGTGGATATAGGGGTGCAATTTCCTGACACCCACCCCCCTTCATTCTCTGGCCAATGCTTCTGATTGAGAAAACTAAATGACTTGTCCTTCGCCTCCACACACACAGTCCCACTCTTGGCTGTTCTTAAGCAGTCTACTCAGTTCCTCCCAGAAGTTGTTGCTTGGGAATGTTAAACGAATAATTAAATTTGTGGCAATGCTGCATCCTGTTAAGTGATATCGAGCAGCAAAGATCAACACACACATGCACAGTTTTGTGTTTCTATCCTTGTTAAGACTGTTCATTGACTTATATTCATTTCCAGTCATTTCTACAGCCTAACCCTGACCCCTTACCCTAAACTTAGCTACCCCGGTACATAACTAAACCTAAACCTAGACTAAACTCAATTCCCACCTTAGTCCTAAACTGAAATACCAACTCAAAAATGGAGTTCCACTGTATTAGGACCGGTCTTTGGTCCCCAAAATGACTACTGGTCCTGACAAGGTAGGTGTTTATACCATAAAAGGTCCCTAAAAAGGTAACACAAACCATGTACACACACACATTGGGTGATTAATTAGCCTACAAATTTTGTCTACTGTGGACTATTATTTTTGCACTGACCATTAAACATCTGCAAATCTCTAATGGAAATGCTTATTGTGTTTCTTATAATTATTGGTGACAAGTGTTCTGTGGAAACATATTTGCAATGCTCAGCATTTAATAAATATCTGTTGACATTTTTACTAATAAGCTGTACAAAGTGCCTTATAATGTAATTATTCTTCACACATTTACACAGGAGAGCCTATTCAGTGTTTCCTTCAGTATGCAGCATATTTTTTTAACCCTTACTCTAATTTAAGCATGTAATATTAGTATGGCAAAATAAAATTTATTTACAGGAAGTTCCTATCAACGAAGTCTGAAAGCAGCGATCATTAACTGGTGGCCTCGGGGCCATGTCTGACCCTTCAAGTGTTTAATACACAAAACCATTGTAGCCCAGTTTAAATGATATAATCTTGACAATGTTTTAGCCAGTCAGTGCAAGTAAATAGTTCAGGGCTGATCAATTATGAAAAAAGTCTAATTACAAATTTCTGCGTTAATGTTGTAATCATAATTATTAAAAATGATTAATCGTGAAGTAGTAAAATGTTGCCCATTTTCACACTTAATAAAAGTGAATTGCTTTGAATGTAAATTTTTTGTGATACCCTACTGTTGACCCTTCACCTAATACATTAATTCAAATGTACTACAGAAAATCAGCAGCATATAGTGAACAGACTCATGACATTTGGATTAGAAGCTGTCCACCCCTCCTCTGGGCCAGAAGTGTTTAATTATATGGTGGGTTAATAACATTTTAATAATTAAGTGGAAAAATACAGAACATTTTATAAATATTGACAAGTTTAAACAAAAACACAGCGAACTATGTTTAAGTTCAACAGAGCCTCTAATGCTTAGTAAATTGTAAAGTGAGAGCTAGTATCTCCTCCTCTGTGTTTGATGTGATGGCTCAAATTGACACACAATTTCATTATGTACCAACAATACAGTTGGATTGAGGCTTCTCTTAATGTTTGCGTTGTTGCTCCTTTGTTCCCTTTATAAAGTGCATTCTCATGAATTTTCATTGCTCACCACCAGACTTCTCTGTGTTTCTTGTGTGCTGAGCTTCATTTGTAATGAATACAAAACTGTATCCAATTTAATTCTATCTTTTCATCGGCGTCAGGAAAAAAGCCCAAACAGCAGTTGAGTGAAAGCTGATTGAAGCTTTACTGTCAGCCGCTGAATCAATTTGTGTGTTCTGAGTGTGTGAGGCTCAGCCAGTCCACGATGTTTTAAAAGCTGTCAATTAAGGGCTGTTTAACATTTTCTCCAGCATCAAAGCCAACCTCTCTGACTTTTCCACCGAGTTAGATTGTTGAGATCGCTTGTCTATCCAGACAGTCTGTTATTGGTTGTCGGCTGCCAATTACAGCTTGGATATTTTTGTTCCCCTCGGGATGGTTTCTTGTAAGGCTCTGACCTTTCATCCAGCACCAGATTGTCTGTGTTAGCTCAGCAGATTCTTTGCTGAGAATTATTTTAGAAAATACGCTGAATACTGCATACAGATGTTTTTGTTTTTTTTTCTTTAACTGTGTAAGAAAATGTAAGATATTCAAATACCTTATAGTATGGGTATTTCTAAAGCTGTGGCATATATAGCAAATCAAACAACTAATAATCAAACAGAAGATCTTCAGTGCTGGTGCATTGGCGCCCTTTATCAATGAAAAAAAAAGTAATAAAAAGTTTAAAGGGGCATTTTTTTGTGTGTCTGTGTGGATGAAAACATTTCTAGAAATTATTCTGCATAAGGTGTTATTAGATGGTTTTGAAAAACAATGTTCTTGACCCCTCAGAAAAAAATTCTTCTGATTCTCTGAACTGACATTACTCTGACTGACTGATATCTACTGCTCTATGTTTTTTTATTTTTATTTTTTTTTACTCATATCCAACCAATCCTACTTCAAACAATCAAACCATCCCTTTAGATCAGTGGTCCTAAATCCTGGTCCTGAAGGGCCTGTATTCTGCATGTTTTAGATGTTTCTCTGTTTCAACACACTTGATCTGAATAAATAAGAAATTTACAACTTGGAGATTAGCTGAAGAGCAGGGAAATGACTAAAACATACAGGATAGTGGCCCTCGAGGACCAGGATTGAGGACCACTGCTTTAGATAAGCGGTTTTGTTGTCTTTTGGTATAAAAAAAGAAACGTATAATAATTACTATATAGCATTCCTTTACCACATTGCTAAGCATAGCACCACCTCCCTGGACCATCACCACCACACCTTAACAGCTGATGTATTTGTTCTACTTCCAAGCAATTTCCCATATAGGCCGTAAATTTCAGCTCTCTTCTTTCAATGAGCAGAGAATGGTAGACGTGCTGCCTCCTCTCTCTGTGCTCCTCCCTCTCACTCTTGCTCTTCTCTCTCCTAAGGCTCCCTTGGAGGTGTAAACATGTTAATGACATTCACTTAGCGTTGATTCTCTTTAATGAATCCTCCAGGCTAGGGTTCCACTCCGTCTTCTGATAGCATTAAGTCTGCTTTTAGTCCCTGACCATTTGGGTCTTATCGGTTTCATTGTGTGCTGTGATTATATTTTATCTTTGTGGGAATGAACTGATTTCCCTTTTTAAAGATATGGCCAGTCAGTTGTTTTGTGTTTTTGCTGATGCTGACATCATGAGCTGAGATGTTTGAAGTTGACTGATTGTTGAGTGCAGCAGGCTGATCTGAAAGAGATGAATGAAGAAACTTCCTTTTGTGCCAATTCCTGTGATTTTTCTTCCCCTTTCCGTGTGTGTGTGCTAGCTTATAGCTGTGTGTGGGTTATACCACAGACCTGAGTGTTGGAAGGCTGATGGCATTTACAGAACGAGACATAGAGCGAGTGATGCACTTGCGCAGGAGTCCAGCTTACAAAAAACGTTTTACTGCAGCAACACACAGAGATGCTGATGGATGACCCACAAAACAGGACACCGTATCTTTTTGATGCTACTGTAAATTTCCCATGGTTACCCTGACACCAAACACAGGGAAAGTGTTCCTTCTTTCTCCAGGCTTTTCTCACATCTTCTGCCAGGGTCAGTTATTGTTTCAGCGACGCCTCCTACCTGTAAGCTGAGCTGCGGCGCAGAGTGTAAAAGTCACGAGTTGGTGTGCGTTCATTATGTGCCTTTTTCTGAGAACTGTAGGAGTGAAGGGCACATTCATTTACTTTTTACACGCAAGTAAATCAGCCACCCACAACTCTGACATTCTCTTACGCATACACTTCAGCCAAACTCAAACTTATTCCCCTCGTCATGCTGTGAATGTGTCAGAGAAACGTTTTTGTTTTTTTCAGTTAGGAAAGAAAAGGTAAAGGAGGAGAAAGAATTCAAAAGCTGATTTTATAAATATTGCCAAAACTCCCTGTGCAACATAAAAGCAGCACAGCTTGTACTTTTTTATCTTATATAAAATAAAGAGAAGTGTTAAAGTACATAAAGCAATGGTGTCCAATTCTGGATCCCGAAGGCCATTTTCCCACTTGTGTTAGCTACTTTCCTGGTTTAACTTAATTTAAATAAATATGTCATCAATGGGTGACAGATCCTAAAATAGTGAATAGAATATTCAACCATTTGAAGCAGGGAAACTTCTAAAATACACATGGGCATCTTATCTGGCCCATTAGCCAGCTCAGGAGGTAAATAAAAAGGTTTCAGGAATCAAATATATTTCATTACGTATGGAAATCAAAGGTTTCAGCATTTGCTTCAAAATCTATTTTTGCAGTGCTTCTATTTTGTAAGCCAGTAGATGTTTACTACAGTTCACTACAGAGTTCTTTTCGTTTGACTGTGTATTTTGTTTTGTTTGTCTGTGACATTGAGCTGATGTGACTTGTTGCCAAAAAGCTCCAGTTTCGTCTCATCTGTTGTAAAAGAAATTCTCTCAGAAGCCTTGTGGATTGTCAGTACGCATTTTGTCAAATTCCAGTCTTACTTTTATATGATTTGGTGTCTTTCTCAGCTGTCTTTGTTTAAGTCCACTTTGGCTCCACCAACCCAAAACTAAGATACCTTCACCTTAGATCTCACCTCTTATCTCCTTGGAAGTTGTTGTGAGCTTACATCTGTCTCTTTAATTTGTCATCAGGAACATAACTGGATTTACAAGTGCTGCTAATCACACATAGGTAACTCTACCACCAGGTGCAATTTTATTCAAAAGAAACAAATACAAAGAAAATACTAGGTTGACTTTAATTTTAAGTCAATTAAAAGGTTACATTTTAAACCACATCAGTAGTTTATAATTTTATTTTCTGTGAAACCAGGACACGTAGGAGTCATTAAGTAAAACGATCAAGCTATTAATAAAAGATGCAGCTAATGAGACATTCAGTAGAAAGAAGACATGTTTCTGAAAGCCAGATCTTGGTCCCAGGAGTTCAGTACTCTATAGCTGCTTTCATAAAACAGTTTATTGATGTGTACAAGGACTAAACATCCGTCCATCTATTATCTTTACACACTTTTATTTTTTGGGGGGTCTTGGAGGTTGCAAGAACCTTTGTCCATCAGTCACCGTAAAAAGGTGGGGTACACCCTGGACAAGTCAAAAGTCCATCACAGGACCTGTCACAAGGACTAGCTTATTTTTCATTTTTCTCTAGTTGTTCACAAGTCATCAATCAAGCCGGTCACATTTTCTGCTGATGTGAGCAGAACCGTCAAAGAAATAGAGTTGAACTGAGTGCCGTGGATGCATAAAATGTGTGTGTGACTTCTCCGATTTTATATCCCTGCAGCTGCTGGTCGCACAAACCATTCGTCATCACGACATCATCAACACTTTTCGTGTATCGATCGTTAAAGCTCTGTCAATACCTCGCTTTGTGGTTCAGAGGCGTAGCAGAAGCTTTAAGTCTGCTCATCATAAACTCTTGAACGAATAACAAAGCTTTCATTTGGATAAGCACCTTAAAGAATCCAATTCTTGTAATTACTAAATGATGACTAGATAAATGGTCTCAATCAGGAGGAAAATACCAGCATTGACTATAATGAAATGGATAAGTTAGAAAGAAAGGTTTTATATAATATGTAGCGTTTTGTGCAGTTTGGTAAAACTTAGTAAAAGAATTCCCAGTAAGGTAGATTACTTCTGAACTATTTATGTAGTAAAATGTTTTTGTTTTGTTGATTATTGAGGTATTTACCTGAACAAGTCCCCACATAGCTTCTTCTTCCTATTTATTTAATTTTATTTTTGTTTTTCGCTGAGAGTGGCTAAAGTGCAGAAATCCTCAGAACAGCCCATGTGCAGCTGGCTTTATTCAGCGCTAGAAAGGCTGCAGCTGAGACCCATTCAAAGACAGAACGCCTCCTTCATGTGCAATCCAGTTTTTCAAAGAAACCCAGATCCGCCACTTCAGCTCCCTGAGCTTTAAATAATGCTTTCCCTCAATCTGCCTGTCTTTGTCTCCTCTTTTCTGACCGATTACTGATACTTTTGCAGCATGGAGAACTCCACATGTAAAAATTATTTTAGGACCAATAGTTTGTTATCTGCTGCTTTTCTGTTTGAAAGTGACTTCACATTCATGAACCGTAATTTCCTGCAAAGGATTAAAAAGAAGTATCGATCTAAACAGCAGATGTTGGCGCTCTGTATTCTTATCACTGTTCTTAGAAACTACAGCACCAAGTTGTTTCAAAAATATTTTATATTTTTAAAAGATTAAAGACATAGAATTGCCACAAAGAATGCAGATCACCCACTCTTTAAATTACATTAGGAAACAGCAGAGTTGTATCTGTTTTGCTCAAATCTTGAAAATAACAAAGATAAAATCTCATGTGACACTCAGAGTATGTGTTGTGAAT
>JAVKLF010000132.1:19666260-19681941 GCA_034783495.1 Millerichthys robustus
CATCTGTTCAACCTTCCCATGTTTCTGCACAAAGACTCCTCATTACCTACTGAGACACACACACACTCACACACACTCACTCACACACACTTGAGCAGCCCTGCAGGTGTTGAGACCCGAGCATGTTGTTGTGCCACGGTCTGCTGCAGCCAGGGACAGGGGTTTGTTTAGATGTGAAATTCTGGGACAAGATGTTGCGGGTTGTGTATTTCACTCATGGTTTCAGGTTTTGTTGTGTATTTGTCTAAGGGTTGTAGTGTCTTATAGTTAAAGCTACTCCTCTGGAGAACCCAGCTAACTACTTAAGTTTTTAAGTTCACCCACAGAAGAGTAGAAGGTTGATAAATAGATGCACAAGGTGGGAAAAAGCATATACTAGAATGTGTTAAAAAGTGCAAGAAAACAACACTAGTTGGAAGGTATTACTGTTGAAATTAATAAGAGTGTGGTGAGGAAACACTAAACATTTCTAATTGGAGAGTCCCAATGATTCGTAATGACAGTTGACAACTGATGCAGAAGTTTGTGTTCAAATATTGTATGAATAGTTTAAAAAAATCATCAGCTGAGGAGATGCTAAACCAGTGTTTCCCCAATCCTGACAAATCAGGGAAACTTCTAAAACATGCAGTTTAGTGGGTCTCGAGGACCAGGGTTTGACAATGGTTGGTTTAAACCCTGAACCTCAGACCGTAGCGGAAATGCAACATGGTTGAAAATGCTTGGGTAAAAAGATTTCAGGTCCCATATTTGAAATTCACCTTGATTAAATGATACGCTCACCCAGTGACCTATTGTGAAACACTTACATTTAAAAGACTTTGCTTTACTTTGGGTTTGAAGCGCTTGTGACTACTTTGGAGTTGAGTATGCCGAAAACAGTACACAAGTTATCAAGTACCTTAATGACATATTCTTTGGAATCTAATGTATGCTCGTACCTGTCCGTCTACCATTTTAGACCTCCTGATTGTTTATGCCATCCAGGTTTTGCTGTTTCTTTGACTTTTAGCCAATGCGTTGTGGTCTAAATTCCAGGAATAAACAGCTAAAGAAAAGCTTATAGATGGGATTATGTGCACGCTGCTGCCACAGATAGCCTGCTCGTCTGTTCTTAGGCAAGATCAACCGCTTCATTTGTCCGTAAATCCACACACACACACACACACACACAGACTGACTCTTTGACACACATTTTTCTCCACCACACCGTGTGTAGAGGTCAGTTTGAGCTGGGTACTCCAGCACTGTGTGAGCAGCTACAGGCAGTAGCTTTATAAAGCATCTTGCTTTCTGCGGTTTACACTTTCACCCTGACCTGCTGAATTGATAATTATACCTCTGAACCACTGAGCAGATTCTTGAACCCTTAAACAGAAGGGTGCACACTCTGCACTGGGGATCATTCATTGTATGAACTCTGCTGCCTCAGCAGCGAGGGACTCGGTGGAGCTCCGGATACACCGGTGATCTGCTGCAAAACACATTCATGTGTCAAAAACAAGCATTCATCAGTCTTCAATTTCTTCTTATCCCCTGTGGGGTTAACATTTTAACATTTTAGGCTCTATCAAGTAGTGAACAGATTTTTTTTACTTGACTTACTTAAAATTCAGGCGGGTTCAAATGCTAGATTTCTTTTTTTTTTTTTTGAGTCTGCAGCAAAAGTGCATAGCTTCAACACTTTTCTATTGTCAAATATACTTTTCATTGCTTTTCAATATATAAATAACGGTTGTGTTGGACCACTGAAAACTGTGAAACCTGTAAGAATTTTCAATCCTTAAGGTTAAGTGATTTTTAGTTTTCATTTTTCATATTTTTTGCAATGCAGCTGAAATCTTTATTCCCAACATGATTTTGTTGGTTATGGATGCTTCCTTCTGCATTTTGTTGAAGTTATGTCCCTTTTTTTTTTAAATGAAAGTTTCTACAGGGGTCTTATGCAGACTGCTAAATGTTTTGTTTGGTTCTGTTTTTCAGGGGTCCCTTCAGCGTCGTGAGGAGATGCATCAACAGAGAGACGGGGCAGCAGTTTGCTGTCAAAATTGTGGATGTGGCCCAGTTCACTTCCAGTCCTGGACTCAGCACAGAAGGTAGACATCTCACCGTTCAATCTGTCTGCTCAGTTATCCTTCTGTAGATACTTTGTTTTCAGTTCACTTCACTCTCTCACTCACTGTCCCAACCATTTTTTATACATTTAAGTCTTGCCTACACATACATAGTTTTTTTCCCCCCTAAATCATCTTTTTAATTGTTGCATAGCAAAATTTCTACAAATATTTTTATCCACATAAATGCATAAAAATGACCCCAGAATGTTATATTTACTCTGCTGCTGCCACGAAAATCCACTAGAAACAGGAAACAAGATGTGGAGCACGTACACAAAGCTTTTATGTTGTAGATAAACTGTGAATTTAAGAAAAGCAAATATTTAGCTGCTTTTTGTGAACGGTTGACAAAGGAAAGCTTCTTATTTGTTTCTCATTTAAACCCTATGTACTCAGTCCTCTCCACTTAATAGGTGATTTTTAAGACTTAGTATCAAGTGAGAGATGGCTGGAGGGGAGGGTTTTCCTCACAATGTTCACAGCATATCATGTTAAATTGTTTTTACACAAGTATCAATCTTTTAAAACTGTTCCCATGTCTTACATTTCTTAAATGCAAAAACATGCATGATCAGTTACATACTACATGCATATTGTAGACTTTTGTCTTTAATATTACGATACAGCTTTATATGGTTATTAGGGAGAATAAACAGCAATCAGCACATTCAGCTTTGTGTGTTCTGTAGATTTTTCTAAGTTAGATGTACATCATTAACCCTGTAAAGGCTGCTGAGTCAGGTCTAGACAAAGCATAATAAGGCTTTATCCAACATCTCCCATGGGCTGAAGGGGTGATTGAGGGGCGGGATGAAGGAACAAAGGGGAGAGAAGATTGAATTACAGATATTTGGAGGGTGGAGTAAGGAATGATAGTACTGATACAATGATGAGGGACTGAGAGGAATTCATTATGGTAGAGAGAGCGTGACCTGTCTACTAAGAGGCAGGTTTACCACAGGTCATGTATTAAACAGCAATTTACAAAGCAATGAATGCAGGTTGATTACTTCAGTCCTTTTCCTTGGCAACCACATCTCATGGGGCTGTGTTTGGTTTAAACAGAAACATTAAAAAGGTATTGTGGGTTAAGACCTCATGTTTCAACAAAGCTGCTCAGAAAATATCACTGTATATATGTGTTACATTTATAGCCTTGCGTCTTACTCTGTGCTGAAATGAGATAACTAGAAGCTTTTTGTTTCAATTTGAAATACAGCATGTTGCAATTCATAATGTTGAACGGCTCTTCTCAAATGCCAGCAGCAAACAAGTGCTGGGTGGTTTATTATTTTCACTATCAATGCTTTAATAGAAACCGTCTAACCCTTCAGTCATCCATGTATTCATTATCTTACGCTTGCCACCTCTTCAAAGCTGTGCTGGGGATAGTGGGACAACTTCACTTGTTTAGGACCATCATACTGTCCCCCTAAGTCACTAATGTCCCCTTCTTGTTTGTGGACGCTGGTTGTTGCCCTCTCCTCTTGACTTTCATCTGTTTTTCTTGTAACGGCTCCCTGTCCATCTTCATGGCACTGTCTGTCCTGACTTTCACCTGTCTCTTGCCTGTCAGTCTCTCCTCCTCCAGTAAGTCTCTCCTCCTCCTCCAGCACCTTGACCTTCATTCTCTACAGCAGCAAAAAAAACAACAAAAAAAAGCACCACAAATTAATTTTTATGCAGGCAATTCCTACGTAAATATAAATGATGTCTATCAACGTAATGCCTATTAGGAATTATGTTTATAGACTTGTTAATACAAACTTAAATAGTTAGCTTAAACGGCGAATTCATCAGATCGTACGTCCTCTCATCTTTTCTAAGTGCTTTCCTGTCTCTGCTTCGTGTGAAGAATTGTCTGATATTCATTGTTACAAGTCCTCCCCACCCACAGATGGAAAACAGGGGGGCTGCAACACAGCAACCACAATAAAATGACAGAGTCACTGTAGAAATGATAAAAGGTTTTATTGTTATTTTTTTAGTCTTTCAAAACAAAGAGGAACAACCTGTGAGGGAGAAAGGGAATCTTAGGTGGTGCCAAATCAAAGAAATAAGCAAAACACAACAAGGCCTAACTAACAACTCCAACCAAAGAGAAAAGAAAACCTCACTGCCTTTAATTAAAGGGCTCTCAAAAACATTACATGAGTGGCAGCAACCTACTTACCTAGTGTTTTTAACATCAGTTCACCTATGTGACTCAATATATACGAGGTACTCCAAACTTCCCCAGTCCTCAAACTCCCACCACACAGACCTTAGAATGACAGCACTGTTCCATCACAGTAACACAGGCGCCAGCAATCGGATCAGAAAAAGCACTTCCTCAGCTCCACTGAGAGCTTCCTTTATAGGGCAGCCCTGAGTCTTGGTTGGTTGCTCCACTTCCATCCACACAATCAACTTCTGAATCCCACATTGGTTTCAGCTGGCCTTCTGAACCTCGAATGGGGACAAACAGCAACAGAAAGGGAAAACAGCACACCCTGCTGGACGTGTAACATCATCTACAGACGTCACGCACTAACGTTCAGTTAGTAGCTGTTAGTAAAAGGTCATTTGGTTTCACTTAAAAATAATCAAATTGACTGGTGTGAAACGTTACCAGAACTCAAACTGCGCTGCGGCCGCACAGCGTCCCATCCAACTTGAAGTTTGTGACCATAGGTGAGGGTAGGTATGTCAACAGACAGGTAAACAAAGAACTTTGACCAGCATGAAGCAGGCACTGTTGCAGAAGCTGCACAGATCCATCGATCCAACAGGACCACTGGCAACAACTTGGGATTTCCCTAGAAGCTCTGGGAAAGTGTTGCTGGGGACAGGGTGGTCTAGGGTTCGCTCTTTGACCTACCGTAGTATTCTTTTGGCCTGACCACAGATAAGTGGGGTAGAACGAATGGACATTTTATCACATCCTAAACTTGACCCAAATAAAGTCCCAAATAATAAAAAGTAGATTTATTTATTTATTTGTGTAACCACTGAAATCCTCTTCTTCGCCATGTTCAGTGACTCATCAAACAACAGGTTCCATCGAACTAGCTCTTGATTTGTTTGTGTTTTATGTTTTTGATGCAGAAATTAGAGGAGTGACACTTGAGTGGGCATCTTTAACAAACATAAGCACACAGTCAGACCGCTGGAAATGGGTCAAATCAGTCACATCGTGGGAATATTTTAACCAACAGAAGCTAAACTCACAGAAAAAAAAAATTGTCTCTATAATTGTGTGGATTTTGCATTGACTTCCATTAATTTCTAAAGCCTAACACTGTCCCCTTACCTTAAACCTAACCTCCTAGGTACATAGCTAATCCTAACCTAAACATAATTCATACCTTAGCCCTAAACTTAACCCCTGATACACAAATGTATTTTTCTGTTGTGCTGACCTGACAAATGTCCACATAACAAAATATCCTTATAAGCACAGCATAATGTCAAGATACAGATGACACGCTATTACAAGAACAGGCGCACACACACACAAATAGAAGCTGAAGCCTTTCCCCTCAGCTTGTCTGGAGGTCTGTCTGATGAATAGGTCAGCCCTCGGAGGGGATGGGACTGAAAAGCAAGTAAGAGAATGAGCAAAATTCATCATTTGCCATCAGCTTCTTTCCCTTCGCCTCCTTGATTCCTTTTCTCTGTCCTTTCATTATGTGTCTCCATCTGTTTCCACATCCCTCCGTTTTTTTATTTGTCGTTTATTTTCTCCTTTATCTCACTCCTTTGTCATTATTTGACATTAGAGCAGCTTCTGGACTGCGTTTGTGTGTCTCTGTTCCCCCTTTTGCAGACTGCTGTGACACGTTGTCCTCACTGTTTGCGGCATCACTGTCAGGTCTCACACACGCTCTGCCACACTTCTACAGCTGTGTGTTGAAACTGTTATAGCTTGGCTTCCCTCCACTGGAATTTCCAAATCCCAGCAGGAAAAACATCTGCTAATTAGTTCCTCTTACTTTTTTCCCCCTCTTTACTCTATTATTTTTGTTTAGCACCATCTCTCTGGCTGTTTTTTTTGTTTTTCCCTCATTTTTCTCCCCGAATGATTCACTAAAACAGCCTGATTCCAAACAGCTTGGTGCTTTGCTGGTAAATGGAGCTTATGCAGAATTATGACATTAGCTCCCCAGTGTGTGACTAAGGCATGTGTGTAAGCAGTAAAGTCAAGAACGCCTCATAACGGTCCTGTCCGCACTGGTAATACCGCCTTTGGACAACTTTTCTTTTCTTGTTAACAAGGCAGTTTTTAAAGTAACTTGAGTTTTCAGTCACATAGAAACAGAGAATGACACAAACACTGCAGTAAATATGCCAGATCCTTTTGAAGGGCTTTAATACAGCAACAAAAATACACCAGAAACAGTAAAGTAAATGTGGATCAGACAGTCCAAACTGGAAACACAAGAAGAAAAAGATGAGAAGAGCAAATGCAAAATCTAAAATTTAATCCTTTGTCTGATGACAAAGTGGAACGTCTCCTTTGTGTCACAATAAACTACTACTACTACTTAGAATAAATATTCCTTGTGGCTGTTGTAGCATGCTCTCCATGGATTTGCCACACTTATACCGTTCTTTTTTGCATGCAGATCTGCAGAGCTATAATTTCAGGTTAGTCTGTGTTTCTTTTTTTAAAAAGAATCATTAATTTACAGTTGATTGGACTTCAGCTACAGCAGTAATAGCTCTGTGCTGTTTGTTTTTTTTTAATTCACCCAAAAGCAGTTAAAAAAAAACAATAAAAGTGCCTTTCCTGAGTTTTTTTTTATTTTTATTTTTATTTTTTTGCTCAATGATTAGTTTGAGAAGTTGCCTTTTGTAAACTACAGCTGCAGTTATGGTGACAGGCACAGCTTAGGACATAAAAACAGCTTGCTCCCCTAGGTAACAACTTCTCTTAGCCTGAGCAGCCATACCATCATGGTAGAACCACCTCACATGTATCCTTAGAGGTTTTGTTTAATGTTAGCGCCGAGGCTTGCTGCAGCTCATGCAAATGTCACTGCATAAATGGAAGAACACATAAAGACTTCATTGCCACTAAGTGTGTGTTTCCTTTTCATATCTTTAAAGGAATATGAACTCAGCTTCCCCCTTTTTCTCCATGAACCATCATTGGCCAAAAATCACCTTCAGCAGATGCAGCCAGAGAACCATCTCACAGGAAATGAGGAATATTTAGCTTCCCTAAACTGATATTGAGCTTGTATAGTGCATCTGTTTCTATTGGAGAGGTTAATACAGTTAAGTGCACTTTGAGTAAATAGATTAAAATTGTTTTCCTTCAGACAGGTTGTGAACATGTTGCAGATGACTCTGGTTGGCTTCCGCCTCAAGAACGTCTCGCAGCAGCTGCCAAACATGAATAAATAACTCAAAAACATTTAGAGATTGAATGGAAGGATGACAGCCGTACAGAAGGAACAAAATGTTTATACTGAAAACCAATTCGTATTGTTTGTCAACCAATGTTTAAACCTGGAACAGTTGGAAAGAAGCGTAAAAACAAAACGTGTACATGTAAATACCAACAGGATGATTCACTGGTGGTGTTAACGTAATTAGCAGCATGCTCCCTCTGGATTGGAATAAGTCTGCCTCAAGTGGAAAAGTTTAAGTATCTTTAAGTCTTGTTTACGAGTGATGGTAGGATGGAGCGGGAGATGCATCAAATGATTGAGGCATCATTCTCTGTAATGATGACATTGCTTTGGTCTGTTTTGAGAGTTGAATCAAAAGGGAAACCTCTCGAGTGGGCATATATAACGATTGCTTTGTCTCTTCTGCGTCATTGACTTTTCAGTCATAAAACCTCTTCAGGACAGTACTTTTCAAATTTTTACTTATGTCAGGTCTGAGCTAAGCACACAACCTGTCTGGTCATTATGGCTCCACTGACAGCATGAAGAACTGTCCAGAACACTTCGAAACTGTCTGAGTGTGAGCTGACTTTTACACAGAGCTGTTTTAGATATCCAGGCCACCACCCACAGCTATCTATAGTCTAATATAATTATTATGGACAGGAAGCACAGAGCACAGCGTAAGTGCTGCATTCCAGAAAACCCACTATGATAACTTGTCTGCAGGAGTGTCTCATATGCAAATTGGCAACAAGTCTTTGCTCTCCCTTTTGCTTCAAGTGCAGTTCTGTTTGTAAACCATCCCAATACTTTCGATCCTTGCAGCTTGGCAATGA
Source organism: Millerichthys robustus (assembly GCA_034783495.1). Lineage (NCBI taxonomy): Eukaryota > Metazoa > Chordata > Actinopteri > Cyprinodontiformes > Rivulidae > Millerichthys > Millerichthys robustus. Next base: position 19,674,595 of record JAVKLF010000132.1, read on the forward strand.
GTATCCACCATTTTAATTGGCTCTTAATGAGAAGGAGAGTTAATGGAAAGGGGTACTGAAGCTGAAAAGAACAATGCAGGCTGGTTGTTTAGAGGAACCACTGGGGAGAGAGATGACAGACACAAGTGAAATAAAAAAATAAAAAAAACACAGCATACAACACTCATTCTCAGGAGACAAAAAGCAGGAAGACAAATCATTTTGTTTTAAAAGACAAACGCAGATGGAAAGATAATAACTAGATAGGATTTGATGGAAGCAGATTTGTGACAACGCTGATGTGCACAAGGACAGGCAAATGGAGCTCAGACAAATCAGTATTCTGTCTCTGTCTCTCTCTGATGCAAATGGAAATTTGCTCTGTCGTGTAAAATGGGATAAAAAGTGTTGACTGCAGGTGGATTTGAAAGATTAGGTAAACTTCCTGAACTGCACAGACTGAAATCCCTAAAGGCAGGAAGTGTTTTTCATCAGCCGACAAAGCTTGATCTTTAAACTCTAGAATCGTTGGTGAACACGTATGTACAAGCCTGAAATTTGAATTACTTTATTCATCCATCCATTTTCTTTCATTTATCCATGGTTGGGTTGAGGAGGCAACAAGTCCAGGAGGGAAACCTAGACATTGCTTTCTCTCTCCAGCAAAATCCTCTGGTTCATCCTGGCAGCTCTGCTGTGAGTTCCCGTCAGATGACGCAGCGCTTCATCTAACCTTCATGGCTGAAATGCGGCCCCCCACTCTTTGATCCATCTTCAGCTCTGTCTTAGTAGCACCCATGAATATGATTCCCAGATACTTTGACTTCTCCACTTTAAATGACCCTAAAATAATATTTAGTGATGTTGCAGTCTTTATTATTCAGTTTGAAATACTAATTTTGCATTGGTTTCTCTCCTCCCGATAGGCAAAGACATATGACGGAATCCTTACAAAAGGGATTTGCACCACAGCTCGTTGCAGTTTGTACTAATAGTATCCTTATAACACACTGAATACTATTTCTATTTTATTGCTTTATTCCCCAAACTAAAATAAGGGTTTTAACTTTTATTTTCATAAAGGTGATTAATTAATTAATCGAAATGCTCATCCAAACAAATTTGTTGTAATGATCTGGGTATCCTGGTAAAGGAACATAATACTCAGAGTGGAAGGAATTCTGCTCAAACTTCATTGAAAAATGTCCAATTAACTTCTTTTTTCCTGTAAGTGAGAAGAACTTGAACAGAAAACACAGAAGCAAGCTAATTTTACTTTCTTACATTGTTTGCAAATAACGAGTTATTTTATGTTATTTTCCCAAAATAATTTAAATACAATCGTTTCACTTTTTTGTGATTAGCACGATTTAAGGCCTTTTCTGATTACCTCAACGACCATGGCATTTTGCCTTTTATATAAGTATGTTCCCTTCCTATGTGCCTGAATATTAGATGCACTTTCCAGGCCAACAGGCATTAGCTGTTCCTAATATGAGGGATTTTCAACATTGAATAAGCTCCTAAGTTTGTTCCCATTTCCAAGGTTCCACTCTGGCAGTCATGCTCACCTCACCGTGTGTCTTTCCTGTTTCTGTGCTCTCAGATCTGAAAAGAGAGGCCAGTATCTGCCACATGCTGAAGCACCCCCACATCGTGGAGCTGCTGGAGACCTACAGCTCAGACGGCATGCTCTACATGGTCTTTGAATTGTAAGTCTTCACCTGGCAAGAATTCCACCGGGTCACATCTAAATCACCTACAAGATGGGGTCAGGTGAAAAAACTTGTACCGGTACATGTGGGTGATAAGTGGTGGATGTTATAGAGTTTTCTAGAGGATGTGATGACGAGGGAAGAGGACGTACAGCCAGGTTACAGAGAGGAAAAGAAGGAAGTGTGTTGCAGCAGTTTTGTGTAATCAGCTCTGATATGAAGAAGCTTGTTAGCTAAAGATGGGGTTGCAGTAAGAAAAATATAGAGACAAGCATTGTGTGGAGAGATTGTGCGGTGCTACATATTTTAAGGGGGAAAAAAATTATATGATTTCAGAGTTGCTGCTTCCTCCATCTTTTCTAAAAGCAGCTCCAATCCCTGAGCTCCCCCAGGCCTGCTCCGTATCTTCATCTTCCCTCCTCTTCCAGAACTAAGTCCTTTATCTTGTAATTCTGTTATCGCTGAACGGGCAAATGCTCAAACTGTGCACATAGCTCTATCACATGGCGCGTTGCAAAAAGAGGAAACTCTGAAGGAAATCTAAGTGAGCTCCATTCAAAGATATTTTCCATGTTTTCAGAGGTTTTTGTGCGAAATCTCCCCACTAATACACACAGCGGCTGTTCTTAGCGTGCCACTGCCATCTGAAGGGAAACCAGATAAGTGAGCAAATCCAGACAGCTTTGAATGTCCTTCTCTCTGCCAGGTTTCAGTCTTCCCTGATCAGCAGGCTGGAATCAGATTGTGCAGAAAACAGGCATGTGCTGCGGCTTTGTGAAAGTGCCGCAGAGGCTGAGGCGATGATGAAATTGGCGAACAAATTATGAGAGGCAGTATCAAGAGTGTCTGAGTGTGATCGCTCCAGTCAGCTGCTTATGTGTTGTAATCATTTCTAGCAGCTTTATTGATCACTTTGACGAGCACTGAGGAACTTTGTCACCTCCGGCTGCAGCGGACTGAAAAGCTTCTATTATTAGAGTCGTTATCGGTAATGTGAATCACTCTGAAGGGGTTTTTAAATGCAACAGTATTAAGTCTCGTTATTGCAGCAACAGCTTCCTCTCCTGTGCACGGTTTAGAATGTGAAGTAAGATTGCAAGCAGACATGTTTGCCTTTCTGAAAGGAGCCTTTTAGCACATGCTTTCAGAGATGAGCTCTGACTTAAAACAAACACTTGATGAGTTTATCTCTACATTAACTAATTTCATACAAAAATTCACGGGAACTTTATAATGTCATTAAAGATAGGTGTATTGGACTACTTAGGTTCTATTTATGAAATACTCAAAAGGACCTTTAACCTCATGAGCATTACTGTTTCTGAGGAGAAAGGGGAAAAAAGCATCTTACGTCTGCTTAAAATGCTATTTTAAACAACTTGTGTTCCCACAATAAATTAGCCAGTTGAAGTCTCACCGAATACGCTTCCAAACCAGCTTCCTTCCTAGATGTGACAAAGTGTAAAAAGCTGCACACAATTGCAGAGGAATTGATACTCCCCTACGCTGTGGAAATGATTTCAACTATGCTCAATGACACGGCAGCATTCCACTGTCCATTAATATCACATTTATGACACGTCAAAGGACATTGAGTAGCAGCCGAATGATAAGATGGTGACAGCCGCTGCTTTTCTTCGCAGATGGATGAAGTCGCTGACAATAACAAAGACTGCTTACTGGTAACTTATATCAGACTCTTAAATTGAGATGAGACGAGGGAGGAGTTGTTCTTTTTGCAAACAAGTTCCTGGTAGAGCCACTGCAGAAGAACTTTAAAATCACAGACTCTTACATAAAAGAGGCTAATCTGAAATAGGGGGACCATGTAAGGATCTGCACAGATGGGGCACAGGCTGTGGCTGTCAAACGAGGAGGCTGCAAGTGCACGATGTGCAGCGGACACTTGGCTGGAGACACCGCATCTAAAAAGCTGAGTGCCGAGCTGAATGATGTAATGATTGATGTCATCGCCACAGTAAACTACATCAAAACACGACCCGTCAAAGCCCGACTTTTCTTCAACTGTGTGCCAGCAAATGGGATCGGATCACACATCTGTTCTGTTTCACAGCCAGTCAGGTGGTAAGGCGCTGTCCAGATCTGCATCTTTTTGGAAGAAGAGGGCAGTGATCTTGCCTACAGATTTCACTGTAACAAGTACCTCATGAGACTTGCATATCTCAGTGGCATGTTTCTGAAACTCAGTTCATGGAATTTGCAGATGGAAATGCACTCCTGGAAATGCACTCCTGGCAGATAAAATGAAGCGAGTGAAAGATGGAAATGTGGATTTGAGAACTTAAATCATTTGCTGAAGACAATAAGCCGCAAAACACGGTGATCTCATGCACACAGGTGCACATCTCTGCCCTTCAGATACACTTTCTTAAGTATTTCCTGGTGCAGGATTCCAAAGAATATGACTAAATCAATGACCCCTTCAGTAGAACACCACCTGCTGACTTCAGCACATCAGAGGAGGAACAGTTTAACAGTTTCAATTCTGATTCAACATTGAGGCTGCCGTATTAGTCAAAGACACTGGCTCCGTTTTGGATCACAGTGAACAAAAACTACCCACGGCTCTGTAAGAGAGCTTTGGTCATACTAATCCTTTTTTCCACGTTCTATTTATGTGGCCTCAATCAAGACAAAATCGAGTCAAAGGTCAACATGGAAAATGACCTCAGAGTAGCATCATCACAGCAATCTAGATTTGAGAAGATCTGCAGCCACAAACAGGCTCATACCAGTCAATGAAAAGAAGTGAGGATTAAAAGTTAAGTCTTTCATTAACAATCTGTTTGTTTTTTTTCCTCTCAGGATGTTGTTCATGTTTTAAAATACATTTTGCACAGAGGGACTATTTTCAAGTTCTATTGATAGAAATGTTGAATATTGTCACAAAAACAAAAAAACCTGTTACACTTAAAATAATTACCCAGTAAAAGTGGTTTGTTGTTTTCATATTTAAGAGTAGTTGTAGTTTTTTTTTTCAAGCTGTAATTTGTTTTCAGTTTACTTGTATTAGTTCTCAGTTATTAGTTGTTAAGAATATGTTAAGAAGAGAAATAAACTGCAATGGAGTTCGAAAACAAAATATTCTTTGTTTCTGGATGGAGTATGAATGTGTGCCAGAGGCCTGCAGAATATTATTATAAAACAAAAGGGGGACCCAGCAGAAAAGGTTTGGGAACCACTGCCTTAAGGGCTTTTTGTAAAAAAAAAAAAAAAAAATTGTTTTGATCAAAAAATGTTTTGATCAAAAGATCAAAAAGGCATGTTTTTTCATTAGTACACCCAACATGTATAACATTTATAAAAAATAGATTTGAAGATTTTTAGTTTTTGTTTATTGACATCACTAAAAATAAAAAAAATAATTAAAACAAAATAAAGGCATGGATGATTTTTTTTTTTTTTTTCACCCATGAGACCTTCTGAAGGTTAAACGTTTGATTCATAACATTTCTGGTGTTAGATCTGATAAAATGATGGCAGTTTGTCATTCAGACTTTAGCCCACTTTCTTCCTAAAGGAAAAAAAAAAACGACATTTTAACTGGATTGTTATATTAAAGTATTGAATGATTAATATACCTGTTAGAGTTTAAGGCCTTGAACACATTCAATTAAATTGAATTAAATTATAAAGTCACAACAAGTGTTGTCTCAGGGCACTGTACAAAAAATCAATCGGAGGAAGCCAGCAGATTGTGTTGAATCTTCAATTTGTTGCAACCTCCCATCCTGAGCGCCACACTGGTCACAGTGGAAAGGAAAAACTCCCTTTGAACAGGAAAAAACCTCTAACAGAACCAGGCTTGGGACGTACGGATTTCTGATTCTACCAGTTAAGTTGAGAGGACAGAAGACACAGACAAACACAGAATGACCAGTCCAGTACTTTCTACTGGAAAGACAAGTTTTTTAAAATTTCATAGAATTTTACATTGCTGTTTTACAGTTAAACCCACTGTCAAAATGAAACTTTATTTGGACCGCATTGCTAACACAAGCTAACAACTGACAACAATGACTACTATTTTTCAAAACTGCTACTATTTAATATTTGTCTAGAAAAGGTAAATAATTATTAGTCATAGGTCTTTCACATAACTCGTTTTGAAATGGCTGAATTTCAATTCCTTACACATTACTTTAGCTTCAGACCCAAGGTCCCTTCTGCATCACCTTCCACAGCTAAATGCAGAAGTTTTTTTCGCATCATCCTGCTTCACCATGTGTTTCCTTCCTCCCCTGGTTAGTATGGATGGAGCAGACCTGTGCTTTGAGATCGTGAAGAGGGCCGACGCCGGCTTCGTCTACAGTGAAGCAGTGGCCAGGTGAGAGTTTATGTTGCACATTTTCTTTCGTGAGATTGTTATAAATTCTCGGTGCGCAAACGCTGACGTAACGATAATGGCACAATTTATGTATTTAATGTCCAGTCACTACATGAGACAGATCCTCGAGGCGCTTCGCTACTGCCATGACAACAACATCATCCACCGAGACGTCAAGGTATCGCTGACTTCGTTCAGTTTTACACTTTATTGCAAACAGCTCTGACACTCAGAAGCAAGGCGGTTCACAAATAAAATATTTGGGGGGAAATGAATTGCGGTGCGCTACAGGTTATTTAACCGCAATTATTTCTGCTTTGCATTTGTTTGTATAATGAGGCAGAAATCAAAACAGGAGAAAAGAAAAGAAAGAATGAAATGCAAACAAAAAAAACAACTTAATGCTGTCAACATCACGCTTCACTGTTTGGATGGTGTTCTTAGTTTCACAGTTTCTTCCATGTAGCCCAGCTCTGTGCAGCTCAAAGTGACCTTATGGTGAATCTTTCCATGTCTGTAGAAGAGCTGCAGCTCCATCAGGGTTGTTTTTGCCCTCATGGTTGCCTCTCAGGTCAATGCCTTCCTTGGCTGATCTGTGAGTTTTGCAAAATAGCTGTCTTTAATTTGGTGGTAAATATTAATGGTAAATAGTCTGAACTTGTATAGCACTTTATCACGTCCTAGGACTCCTAAGTGTTCCACACTACAGTCACTCACCCGGTCATGCATACCTTCATGCACTGATGGTGGTAAGCTACTTTGTAGCCACATGTGCCCTGGGGCAGACCAACAGATGCGAGGCTGCCATTCACCGGCGCCACCGTCACTCTGACCACCACCGGCAGGCAAGGCAGGGGTGAAGTGTTTTGGCCAATGACTGAGACGTACCGAACAGAGATCAAACAGGTAACCCACCTGTTACAGGATGAACCCCTAACCTTTTCAGGGGTTGAGATGCTGACTCTGTAGGCACAGAATAGGCGTATTTAAACTGAGATTAGCTGTCTTTGAATGTTTAACTAGTACAGTTAGGGTTTCAAAGCAAATAGAGTAAATCCATAGGCATGCAACACTTTCTAGTTTTATTTTATTTTATTTGTTTAATGCAACTTCACCTCTGCCCACTCCCATTTAACTTCATCAATCTGTATTTTTTTTAGTTTGTTTGTCTGTTTCTTGATAAAAAAAAACAACAAAACATGAATATGGAGTATATTTTGGTTGATTTGTGGCTGATGTTTTGATAATCCATTTAGAATTTGCACTGTGAGGCACCAAAATAGAAAAAATACCCAAAGGCATGAA
>JAVKLF010000132.1:19689871-19702288 GCA_034783495.1 Millerichthys robustus
GGAGAACTTCTACCAACAAATAAATAAAAAATGAAGATATATGTGTGAAAACAGCTACATTTGTATTTTGCTGCAACCTGAGATCCAAGAGGTACATTTGAGAAACACGAAGGACTAAAATGGTAATACATTATTTAAATGACATCTAGTCATCATGTATAAAGTTATATAATAGGAAAAAAATGTTTTTAAATTATTAATAAAAATAATTATTTTCCGCTTATAATTTCGTTTCACCACCATCACTTGCAGCTCACTGTGTGTTACGTACCACTGTCAGCAGATTTGACAGAGATTCTTCTCTCCAAATATAAATGTTCAGCAGAAAGGGTTTGGTTCAACAGACGACTCGGTTCGGAGCATTTCTGCAGCTTCCTCCTCTTCGTCTTTACACCAGATACGTATGGTAATCATTGCTGGAGTGGTTTCTTGTATTTGAGGTGTGACGTCCATCTCTCTTTTTGTAAAACTGACTTCCACTTCCTCTGCTTGTGAACACAGAACTCAGGGTGGGTGGGGTGAGAAGGAAAGCAAGCATTGGCTGCTTTGGTGCAGGATCATTTTTTTTTTTAAATGGAGTGTGCAGACTTCTTTTTGTTTCAGAACTAGATTTTCTTTTTACAAAGAAACACGTTTTTCAATAATTCTGCAGGACTTTACAGAACCTTTTCGTCCTCACACAATTGTAAGGAGGGGTGGTGCTGTAGGACCCAGACTATGTGGAGCTCTGATGATGACTTAAAACACTTACTCGACAAATTATTGGATTTGTAAGTGGTGGAACAATGTGGAATAACCCAGAACAGACCACTGCAATGAGGTGAAGGTAGAGAGACTGGTTAAATAGGAAATAGGCTGATGGTAGATGGAAGACAGCTGAACTGATTGGGAAGTGGCACCAGGTAAGAGTGGCTGATTTACTGGAAAAATACTGAGAACTAACTGGAGGAGATGATGAGAAACGACACGGTGAAGACTGAGGAGCTGGATACTAATATAACACAGACTGGGAAGGAAACTAAACTAAAAGGACAAAACATAAGAATGATAAATGCATACAAAAACCTAAAGATACAGAAAACACGAGAAACCAAAAAAAAAAGGAACAAACGAAACAAAAAACACACCAAACCATGAAACACTTAGAGCATAACAAGGATTCTGACAAACAGTAAATCTTGATTTTCTGTTATGTTATTGGTCAAAGCTCGACCAACATGGCCATAGAGCCACAGGTTGCAGACCTTTAGACTAAACTAATAAAGACACATTAAAAGTAACTGACGGAGGACTCTGTCATTTCTGGGTAGACCAGAGATGTCTAACCCGGGTCCTCGAGGGCCAATATCCTGCATGTTTTAGAGGTTTCTCAGCTCCAACACACCTGATTTGAATGAATGGGTGAAGGACAAGTTTCTGTAAAACCTGAAGAGGTAATTCAATCACTGAATCAGGTGTGTTGGAGCAGGAAAACATGTAAAACAAGCAGGGTAGCAGCCCCGGAGTACTAGGACATAACATATATGTGTTTAATTCAATTTTGTGTTTTATTTATTTAGTCATGTGTTATTTTTCCTTATCACTTTTTGTCAGTCTTTCTCTGTCACTATGTCTGATGTCTTCAGTGTTTTTGTAAATCTGAACCGCTTTTAGTTGACCTCTCAAGTTGGTAAAGGTTTGATTGGCTGATGGAACAATTTAGAAAACCTAGTTCCCTGCTTGGTGCAAATTTTTGACTGATTATTAGCCTTAAGCCTTAAGGTGGTGCTAAAGTTCCAGCTGAAAAACCGACAAGTTGTATGAGCTTTGCAGTTCATCTCACTGACACGTTTATAACAAACACACAGACCTGAAAGTATTTGAATTTATTTAAAAGTAATGAATTATAAATTGAGACAAAAAATAAATCTTTTGTTCACAACTTTTAAAACCATGATATATACAAAACAAGGAAGAATTTACAAGTAAAGCCAACATATAATTACAGGAAGCTGCCCTTTTTTGGAGCATTTGGTCAAGTTTTCTGAGAAACACTTTACTCCAGTCGTTTGTAGTCACACATCAATTTGTTTAGTTATTTTTAGCAGTAATGCTCCGAAGTTATGTAATGTATATTTGCATAACTTTATCTGATTCCTGACAGCATTATATAACAACATACTAAACCACAAATACATTTAGCCACAAACTAGATGGTTATTTGTTCTACTACTTACATGTGTTATTTATATAAAAATTAATTTAAAAAAAGTAGTTATTCAAAATGCATTTCAGTGAAACGGAAATCTTTGCTACATTTAGTAAATCATCTTAAAACAACTCGAGTCTCAAAAAATTATAGTGGTTCATCCAAACACTATTTCATAAATCTTTATGTTTTCAACAGTTTTAAGTTGCACAAATATTTGGGTAAAATATGATATTACTGCAGAAAGTGCACTGGAAATACTATAGCAAGCTTTGTTTCTGTTCTAGGGGCTTATATAGTAAATATCTTGTATGTAAAACTTTTATTGATTAAATGCAAATTATTTAAAAACTGTGTTTGCTTTAGTTGTTCATTTCACCATAACCCTTCTACAGAACTATGTTTCAAAAGATCTGAACTACAGTATCATCCTAGAAGGATGCTTTGCTTAAGGCTAAGCAAAAGCCGTGCTCTGTTCTCATATCTGTTTTATCCTCAGAATCCATTTACCACTCCCATCAAACCTCAAAAGTAAGTTGCTGCCTCACTTATTGCTGAATTCACTCATTTGACTACAGTTGTGTTGAACACCAAACTCATAGTACAGCTTTGCTTTTGATGGCCATGAGGTGTGGAGGCTGTCCTTTTGATGGATTCATTTTGTTTTGTGATATTTTCGTTGCCATTTTGGGTCCTAAAAATGTTACCGACTGGCTGCACTGTGCCAGAGTGGGTTTTCTCGTTACTGGTTAGCTGACACATGACTCAGATAGAAGTGAAGATGAACAGATTGGGAAGAGTTTATTTATTTTTCACCTAAAACCAGGGTCAAACCACCAGGGTAAAACTGGTCGAAGTGGGCAAATCTGAACAGGTCGTCTGACTTAGGGGCTGGCTGATACCCCAACTGAAATGTTGTGCGGACTGTGTACTCACAGTATGCACCAGTGAAAATATGGACATGAAAATACAGAAAAGAAGCTGCTTCAAATTGAAGCGAGAGACATCTTGCTGTTGAAATTCCCGTGAAGGACAAGGCATGCATCAAAACTGTTGCGTGTTTGAAAACTCTTAGTTTAAAAAGTAATTTAGACCCATCAAAAACACCATGAAACATTGAGCCCACTGCATTTGTGAAATAGAAAACTTAATGAACTATACAAGCAGGAAAACACCTTTAAACAAAAACATAAACGACAACATCAGTAAAGAGTAAAACGCCTTCATAAAAATGGGAGCGATTGGATATTACTGCCAAATATCTGTACTTGGAAGAAGAGAAGAGAGTTTGTGGCACATATTTTTTCCTCACATGTCTCTTCCTATGTTCCTTATCCTTTGTACTACTCCGCAGTGTTTCCAGATGAGTAGAGACCTGCACAGACCTGAGTGTGCAGACGTTTTTCTCAGTTGATGTATGAAAGTTGTTCTCAATTCATTCCAGAAGACAAGTGCTACAAATGCAATAGTTATATAAATGAAAACGTAACTAAACGCAAGTATTGCAGGGAATACAAAACAATATATTTATTTTGTGTTCAAAACATTCAAGCTATAGTTAAACTGCTGGAAGTGTGCCTTGACGATAAGTTTGTCAAAAAATGTGAGCAATAAAGAGTGCATGACTTCAGGTTATTGTTCCTGGTGCTGTTTTTTTTTTTCTTCTACAATCTCATCAATTCTTCATTAGAGGGCATCTTTCGTCATGATGTTGCTTATTGTGACAGTATTTAATTGGCCTGTGTCACTCTTTCCATCCATATCTGTCTGGGAGCTAGTCGCACTGACCCCAGGAGTGTCCTGAATGGGAATTATGCTTCTCACAAAGCACCTAACCTCCCTCCTCACCGTGGAGGACAACACGAAGAACATGACGGGGTCCAGGCAGCTGTTGAGGGCAGAAAACACCAAGGCGATCTCGTTGGCTTTGTCCACCACATTCTTCCAGTGACAGGACGTGTTCGTGATTTGGGTTTTGATGTAGAACACCCGGAATATGTGATACGGGACAAAACAGATGATGAAGAGAAAGAGGATGAAGAAGGACTTTTTGGCAGTACGGTTGTAGTGGGGTGCTGTGGGCAGGTCTGTTTTTTTCTGCGACCTCCTCAGGAGTTTCTGTCCGATCCGTCCATAAAACATCATCAGCGAGATGAAGACGAGCCAGAAGACGACAACCAGACAGATGTTGATGTAGGCTTTCCACATCTCTTTAATCTCTTTGTAGTGGAAACACCTAAAAGAAAAATCAAGATTTTCAGATTGTGCAGTCTTTGGAACCCTGTTGAGGCTGTAAGGCATAAATAAAGTCTAACAAAGTGTCTACCTTTTCGTTTTTAAAGGAATACATATTGCCCACCGTCTTTAATGTCACAAGTTTAGATGAAGATAACTTTATGGTGAGAAATGATGGAGTTGCAGCTGTTTTGGTCAAACGTTCAAAGTAGAGTTATGTTCAGAGTATGTGTTGTGTATGCTGACAGACAAAAAATACTATCACCTGCATTTTAGCAATAAATATGGAAAATAGTAATATGCCTTACATTTTTGAATCTGAAGAACTATTTGAGATCACGAAAGGCACAAGAAGAGCAAAGGCCACGATCCATATGAAGGCACAGAGAACGGTGCTCCATGTTGTGGACTGCAGCCTGCGCCGCATCGTTGCGCTGCCGTAGATCTTCGTGTAGCGATCGATGCTGATGAGCCCCAGCAGAGTGATGCTGATATACATGTTCATGTAGAAGAGGTGGCCCACTGCCTTACACAGCAGAGGGTTCAGTGTCCACTTGTTCCCCACACTGTGGTAGTGAACCCTAAAGGGAATGCAAACCACCAGCAGCAGGTCTGCGAATGCAAGGTTTATGAGGAACACCCGCACAGAGTTCTTCTTGCAGTGAACACAGAAGAAAACCCAAAGAGCCAAGAGGTTCCAGATGAGTCCCAGGACAAAGATTACAGAGTAGATCACCGCCAGGGGGACTCGTAACGTCTCATTGTTCACACAGCCAGGTTGCTCAGCACTGACTGTGGCAGCTGGGGTGGAAGTGTTCGCTGACATGATTTTATTTTATTTTTTTAATCTTCAGTCCTGCAAAAGGATAAGAAAAAAAACAGTAAAATGGTTTGGAATAACTTCACGTCACTCCTAAGGTGTTTGTAATCCCTTGGATCTTAAAACAGCTCTTCTGACTCGTAGAACACGTGTTTTAGAGCCACAAATTAGTCGTGGTATCTTTGTTCATTTTTTCCTAATGTTAGGAACCAGTGAAAAAGCACAGCTTCATGATCAGGCACGCTGATAAAATAAACCAAAACAACTGATCTAACAAAAAGAAGAAGAAAAATTTTTTTTGTGCAAAAGAACAGTAAGTTTTTTTTTATCTAAATGCATAATTTATGTAGACTTCTAGGGTTTTAATATTTATATTGAAAAAAATGTTGTATTGATGGCAAAAAAGATTTTTTTGTTTGTTTTGTTTTTAGTGTGACAAGTAACACCCATCCAAGAAAAGACCTAAAAAAAGATTTTTTATTTGTTTTGCTAACTCACCTCAGAAGTTTCATTTGAGTTGAATCTGTAAAAATGTATATATCCAAAAGGTGCTGCCGTTAAAGAATATAAAAGTTCAGGATCTTTTTGTTGCTCGACTCGCGAGATTTCGAAACCCGTCTGGCTTTCAGTGACCAGAAATACAGAAATGAAAATAATTCTGTGGCGAGTCTGCTTCCTCCTCTTGTTGCCTCACTGTCTATTATTGCTGCCCTCTCGAAAGCACAGAGTGAAATGCTGAAGTGCAGAATGATGTTGTGTTAAGCAAGAAAAACTTTAAATGTGGTCAACCCTTAAGTCGACACCCCCCTTTTTTTCTGTCACTGCAGATCCAGGGATAAGTCATGCATGGAGAATGATTTCGACTTTGGATTCTGATTACAACAGGGATACAGAACTCTGAAATGAAAGGGCTCTCAAAGAACTGCTCTATGTCCCCTCAATAATTAGAACAATGCTGTCAGAGGGAAGCAAGGACAGGTTTAAACTGCCACCCAAGCTGACAGACTGATGCTAAATGTGAAGCTGCAGAAGTCGCTCAGACACTCAGTTAAGCATGTTACATGTCTTCTATTAGTCAACAATTTAAAACAAGTCACTTTTTAATTGTACTATTATTTTTTATTATGCAATGTTCATGCACGAAAACCTCAAGAGTTTTTTCTAAATGTCTGCAGAGAGTTGATATCAACAAAATTTGAACTAGCCATGTTTCTTTTCATTGTGGTTTTATGTATTTTAACTTGTACTATCATAAAGAGAAAACTTTAAAGAAGTTTTTTTTTTCTTTACTGACAGTTTTTTTGCTGAGTTCACATTTGTTGATAAAGATGGATACAAACATGTGGAAATGATGCTAAATGAGTAACACGCAAGTAAAGTTGATATCTCATGAAGATGTGACTTTTGGAGACTAGAGTGGGACTCCAAATTGTAGCAGAACTACAACAAAATACAATTTTTTTTCTATTGCAATTTACTGTTCTGAGTGTTTGCAACCAAGTGACCAGCAACCACGCATGGGTGCAAGTCTGGTTTGAGGCCTCTACGATGACTGACAATGTCAAATAAATCCTTTGAACGGGTTCAAAACCTAAACGACAGGACTATGCGCCTCTGTGACTCACGAGAGGAACTTGAGAATCACTGAAAATGTCACAAACCAATCTGAAGACGCCATCATGAATGTTGTTTTCAAGTAGTTGCAATCCAGTGAGATAGCAGTGGTTCACAACTAGGGCCCCCAACACAGCATTGAAGAACTCAGTAAGAATGGGAGGCTTTAGGCTGAACTGCATCAAACTGCTGTCATACACAGAATTGATTTTATAAAATGTCTTCTGTTTTTTCAATTAAAGCAACTTTGAACCATTGATTAATACATTTATGCCTAAAGTAACATTTTTTGTGAATATAGCAACTCTTTATTCTGAGACCAACAAGCAAACAAAGCATCTGGTAAACAGGAACCTTCAAGACAAACTAAACAGCCTGTTTTTATTGTATGTGTGTCTTTACATATTTATTTACAACATGCTTTGGAAGGAAATTAAGTCTTTTAATAAGTTAACTCAAGCCTGCAGCTGCTGCAAACACCCTGATACATCATCTCTGGATAAGTGGAATGGATGGCCGAAGTGGCTATTAGTTTTGGAGTGATGCAGCTTTTTGGTTAATGCAAGAAAGGAGGCTGAGATTAAAAACTAAAGTAGGGAACAATTGAGGTAGACAATCCTAACGTGCATTTTGGGTTTTAAAGAAAATCTAAAAAACGCCTAAAGTATCCACTAAGTTTATGTTAAAGATAATCCAAAAGTGAACATTTTGTGGATGACAAATGCTGCATTTTCCTACTCAAATATTTTGTTTTTGATTTCTTTCTTTTATGTGAGTTAAGAGAATTAAACTGTGAGAAATAACTTTAGGAACTCTATAACATAAATACTGAAGACTCAATGTCGCCCTTGTAATCATCCTTCTGTGTGGTCATGATGGCTGATGGTTTGGGTGGGTCTCACACATGTCATTTTTTGCGTAGGTGCGGGTTATTTAAACAAGTGTGTCATTCTCTAATTAGCAAATGACGACCCTGAAGTCACAAGCATCTGTTCTCTGCTCTCGTTCTCAGCCTCACTGTGTGCTGCTGGCATCCAAAGAGAACTCTGCTCCAGTCAAGTTGGGCGGGTTCGGAGTGGCGATCCAACTAGGAGAGTCAGGACTGGTGGCAGGAGGTAAACACTGCAAATCCACAAATTCTCTTACTGCGACACACTAACTGAGGATACGTTATTGTATGAGTAGGATTTAAACAAAGGATACAAACTACAATGATTCTGAAGCTGTTTCCATGTTTTCCATAAGATTCTGTTTATACAGATATTCCAATTATGACAGGATGCATTCACTCTAACCCTCCATGACCCAAGTCAAAACGTTAGAGAAATAAAAAGACATCATCCATAACTGATGTGTTTAATCACAGCAGAGCACAAAAACAAGCAGAAATATACTTCCTGGGAATGTTACCTGTCATGAATCTTACACAACTCTTCTAAGAAATTGTAAACACATGCTTATCTGGGTTTTCTACAGATTTTTACACTAAGTCTATCCTGATCAAATAAAAACCCATACAACACAAGCTAATGCTGGCATGCTTCTGTCAGAGAGACAAAAACCTTTTACCCAGCCATCACAACAGAAAGAAATGTAGTCAGAAAATCACTCTTTTTAATTTGTTAATGCTACGACAGAATATAATTAATATTAATGTCAGTTATTACGGCTGAAGAATCATCAGAGCACCACCTTCAGCCTTAGAAATACAATATCAGACAACAGATCTGTTCAACCTGCATGCTGTATTGCATATGCCGTGGGGAACCCATTAAATGAGAAGCCAGCGAACTGTGAGGAGAAGCTAACACAAGCTTGGTGGAGAGCATAGTAGAAACCAGAAATGGGAAAATATTGTGCTCTTGTTGGGAAGACTGCACACCTGATGAGCGGTAGGTGTTTTCAGACCACATAGAACCACTTCACCACCCTTTCACACTGGCAGTAATGTGGTTGTGGTAATCCTAGAACTACATCAATATGTTTTTTTTTTTAGCTCCTGCTTCAAAGTTAGCACTTTCTTAGCTCTTGGGTGATATAAAAAGTACATTTGTTCCATAAATAAACACAAGTTTATTGGCAAATCAAATCAAACAGTCTTCCAGGACCACCAATATTAATTTTACATCTGTATTGCTGAAGTAGAAGCTGCTTAACATTACCAGTATTTGCCATGCTATGCTATTTTTGTGCAACACAAATTAATCTGTTGTATGAGTCTTGGCTCCTGTAATACCTGTGACTGTAATACTCTCACATAGTTCACAACAAAAGTCATCTCATGTTGCTGTCAATAATATTCACATTCAAAATGACAATAAAAGTTGTCTAAACGTAGAGCTTAGTGTGTGGGTTGTGCACATGAAAAATTTGCCAAATCTTCTCTTCTCTGCTCTGACTGGCTGAGAGAGAGGACAGGAAAAGTCATAGACAAACACGATATGGTTGGTCCAGGTGTAGTTTCAGTGTTTCTCCTACATTACTGGCCTTGGAAGTGTGACTCTTTGTTGATGATGGTAGGACAAAACATAGTCCATCTGTAGACTAGGTGGGGTGGACTTTGATAGGCAGAGCAGGAAGGTGGGGCTGCACTCCTTTAATGGTAGGAGAAACTGTGTTTCTATCGGAAGAAAACAAAGAAAAGCATCATAAAAAGGAATGCAAATACAAACATGGTGAGCTTAGCAAGTAAAGAGGAAATATGGTCAGTTTGTCACCTATCAGGCTAAGCTTATAGCAACATAACTAGGGGATAACAGGAAACCCAAGGAACTCTAACTATAAAGGAAGTTCTTTAAGTCCCGAGTGTCAGCCTCACAGACAGAAATTGGAAGTTGGTTCCATAATAGAAGAACCTAATAGCTGAAAGGTCTGCCTCCCAGAAAAAAGTTAAATCACAAGATACCGTCCCAAAGAAAACATTAGCAAACAAACATTATCAGCTGTAGTATATTTATATATATGTATATGAAAACAGTAAATCAGAGGAACAGGAACTAAGCACATTTAGCAGTGGAAAGTGACCATTTCTGACGTGTACTGTAAAAAAAAGTAGGAAGCAAACCCACACAATGAACATTTGTTTTTCTTTTGTATTTATAGGCCACTAATTTCCCTTAATCTTTCAAAGAACACATGCTTATAGTGGTATCTGAGTATATATATATAGATTTTGTGTTGTTTTAAAAGAGGAAGCAAATTCTCTAGCGCTTCCTTTTCTTTCAATTGTGTCAATTATAATTTTAAATGTCAGCAAAAAGGAATCACACTGCAGTCAGTGATTCCATAATTGTTTTCATTGTATTTACCCTGACTGTGTTTCCTGCTCATCTCTTTATCAGGTCGTGTAGGAACTCCTCACTTCATGGCTCCTGAGGTGGTGAAGAGAGAGCCGTACGGGAAACCTGTGGATGTGTGGGGCTGTGGAGTTATCCTCTTCATCCTCCTGTCAGGGTGTCTCCCGTTTTATGGCACCAAGGAGCGATTGTTTGAAGCCATCTGCAAAGGCAAATACAAGGTCTGGAGTTTGATCACAGAACCACTAGAGTCACTGAGAACACAAAAGGGTCACCCATTGGTTCATTTGGTAATTCTGGAGACTTGTTGTCTCAGGGACTTGATCTAGGAATCAAATCATTGGTTCAGATTGGGTTTGTAATTATTCTGCTAAACGTCTGACAGAAACACAGACTCAGGCAGAATTCACAAGTGTGTTTCAGTTCTGAGGTTTAGACTTGAAACAGATCAATTTAGTGACAGTCGAAGACAACATTTTACTCAATTGAACTGGTCCTAAGTCTAGGCCAAGTCGTTACAATCATAGCAGCAATGTGGACACATGGAATCGCTGCAGCTAGTAAATGATATGTAATTGTTAGAATGAGTAATATAGAGCGACATTCACAATTGCTGTTTGGAGCCAGGTTTGTAAAGTGTTTTATTGTAACCAGCTGGTCTTTGTAAACATCATTGTAGCACCAGTAAAAATACTATTGATCAGAAATTCATACTGTGGTTCCTAACTGTTTATGTACAGCTTAACCTGAAAATGTTTTGCTGCAGGAAAATCAAGTTGTCCTATTTCCTATTCATTCTGTCACTGATTCACTGTGGTTACTCAGACCCTGCATGCAATACTCCAAATATTTTAAATTAACTGGTTTATGTTCAATTTTTCTCCATATGATTCTAAGGAAACCCTGAAAACCTCATACTTCTTCACTAGCTGACATAAACATATACATAAATAACATAATGAAAAACAGAGAAAGAACATTCTTAACCCTCCTGCTGCCCTTGGGTCATTTGCTCACAATTGGAGCTCTTGGTTATTTATTGCATCGTAGTTCCTCTCAGTTCTTAAAGAACACATTTTTGCCTCTGCAGTTGAGTCGGTATTGGAGCTTAGAAAAGTAATTTTCATTTCAATGTTCAAAGTTTAGAAAATAGAAAAAGAAAAATGAGTAAAGCAAGAAACAAGGCAAACGAAAGTTGTCAATGAATGAATGACATTAAATATGGAAACCCAAGCTCAATATTGATACAACACTGACTTCATTCAATGATTAGTGATTAATGTATGATCTTTGTTTTCTGTTTCTCATCACCACTGTTTGGCTTAATAAATATGTAGGTTTATTTTCTCCTAACTTTCTCCCAGGCTTAACCAAAAAACGCAGCAGTTTTCTGTTCTTAATTTTTATCATCAGCTACAGATGCACATCACCAAAGAACCATTTACTTGGATCATATAGGTCATTAAAATAGAAGCAAACTTGACTTAAGCACATCTGTAAAGTCTATGTTTGTGTTTTGGAGAAGATGAATCCTCGCCAATGGGCCCAGATTTCAGAGAGCGCCAAGGACCTTGTGAGACGGATGCTGATGCTGGACCCAGCTGAGCGAATCACTGTCTACGAGGCTCTGAACCACCCCTGGCTAAAGGTAACAACACTAATGGCTACAACACAAACAGAAAAAGAACACAAATTTTTAAAAAATATAAAATGATAACCATTTATTCACATGTATACAAAGTTTTTATTTTTTTTTAACTTTGAGCTTGTGTTTGTGACACGCTGGTGGCTTTTATCTACATATGAGATCACTGCAGTCCTGTAATGCTTACTTAATGGGCCAGCTGGTAAGAAGTTAGAGAGAAAAAATAAAATGCATTTAGGTGTTTAGAAGCAGAGTGAGGTTCAGTTTATTTATGTTTGAACATGTGATGCACATGTGTTTAAAGAATGCATGGAGATATTAGATGACCCAGATGAGAAAAGTTGATAATAATCTCAGAACTGTGCTTCACATCATGTTTCCAGAGATCACATACACAGATTAGTAATCTGTGAGGTGATTTATCAGTCATTTTTCATTTGGTAAATCTGCACTTATGTTTAATCTCTTAATAAAAAAACAGATCAAAATTCTACGCATGATGCAAACATGTGGTCAATACAGAAACAAATTCATACAGCATCGACCTCTGATGTGCTTCAGTTTTGTTTTTGTGTTTTAATGTGGAAATGAGTTGACAAAGTTTGCTGAGGAAAAAAAA
>JAVKLF010000132.1:19728145-19742819 GCA_034783495.1 Millerichthys robustus
CCAGCAGGGGGCAGCAGATCATTACAAATAGGCACTGAACTCGCCAGTAGTTTTAATGTCTGGAACGAGTGAAGAGGATATGACCTTTGTCTGAACACCACCACCCTCCTTCCCCTTTGCAAACCCTACCCCCCTACACTGCTGTTTAGACATTACACCACCATTTTCCTGCATGATGTGTGTGATGCTTTCAAATCCTAGATTGGATCCAGACCTCCAGTCAAGGATAAAATGTCTGTTAAGGTAAGAGACAGTCTTCCTCGAACCCTCACCAACATAGACAAGACAGCACCTCTCTAGTCCATGAAATAGTTTTCAGAATAAAGCAGACTACTGAACATAAACAATGCCTGTGCTGTAATTACCAAACTGTTTTGAGATTCATTAGTAGCCCTGCAGTGTTTGGGTTTAACTCACCTCAGAAAGAGTCTCCTTGGAAACCAGTTTCCAAGTTGGCAACAAGAACTTCCTTCTCAGTCTCCCCCTACTCCCCCTGGAAAATTCTGAGAATTCTTCAGACCTAGCTGTCAGATCTGTGCACTGTTAAGCCACTGTTTCTTTGCATCTTTCTTTTATTATCCACCTTTTTAAGTTGGCTTTCTACCCTATTCCACCCACTCCTTTTTGAGTCCCTAGTTTATCCTTTTTTCACCCTCTGTTATTTATTTATTTATTTATTGTCATTTTTTCCTTTTTTGCCACAGATTTACGTGAAGGCCCAGTTTGAATACGACCCCTCCAAAGATGAACTCATCCCCTGCAAGGAGGCTGGTATTCGTTTCCGAGTGGGCGACATCATCCAGATTATCTCCAAAGATGACCACAACTGGTGGCAGGGAAAGCTGGAGAACACCAAGAACGGCACGGCGGGCCTCATCCCGTCACCAGAACTGCAGGAGTGGTGAGCACAACCGACCTCATCCCCAATGGATGATAGCTGGAAACCAAGTGTACCACTTTTCAAAGCTGTTTTAAATGTATAATAAAGGCAGAAATAGTCAAGTAAACTTCTAAAATATAAATCTAACCATGAAACAAATTCCTTTGATGATGTGCATGATGCCATTAAACAGAAGAACCAGGTTTTTTCCTGTTCAGGGTCACTGGGAGCCTGTTCTTATCTTCAGAGGTCAGTGGATGAGTAGCAAGGTACACCCTGAACAGGTCACCCGTCCATCACAGAGTTTCAGGTTCTGCTGTAGCTTAGTCCTATATGAAAAAGGCTTTTATCTCAATTTGATATTCACCAAGCGAATGGTAAAAATATTTTAGAAATATGAGCATAGGCTGTGGCTATTTATGACAAACAAGACACTAAACAAGTTGGTAGCAGAGCCTTGAGGAACTCGTCTTTTGATAGTCCGATAAATGGGAGAGAGACCGGTAGGCTGCAGACACCTTCTGTGACCAGAAGACCAGTTAGAAAAGTAACCTTTGCCTGAAAGGTATATGACACCACGTGTCACGTGTCACCACGATTTTGGTCAAATCTAAGAAATTGCAACACAATAGTCTCTGGCAACCAAAGCTTCCGCAAAATTCTTTCCTTAGTGGAAGCAATTACAGTGCTATTAATTAAATACTCCAGCAGTCAGAAGCTTTCAGACTGATTATCAAAGCCTCCGTTTTAAAACGGAGGCCCCGTGGGTCAATTTGGACCTCAGAGCAGCAGGGTTACAAAAATCATAAAACCGATTTCTAAGAAAATCTCACTGAATAATTTCGAGCTACTCGTAAGTTCATGTGGCATAATATCTGATGCTTCTTTGTCTCTTGTGGTTTGTGTTTAATTTAGAAATGCTGATGACTGGTCCCATGCTCACAGGTTTAATTTAGCACCCACTAAAATACTTTTTCCACTAATTTGTACTCGGAGCAGAGCTGTTGCACTTGTTGGTGACTGAAATTGTTGCAGACATAAAAAAAAAATAAATCAGTTACAAGATGTTAAGGAAAACTAACATTTTGTTTTGCAAGCTTCAACTTCAACGTTCCTGGATATTTTTTGAAAACGTTACTCTTCAGGCAGGGTCTTTCCGGAATCTTCCTCCTCTCTGGTCTCCATCTGGAAACATGGGTTAGTCAGGGGGTAAAACCTCCTGCGGAGGAAACATGGCTTCTCTTACGGACTCGGCTTTCTGCGTGGCTGAAATGTTTCCACTGCAGCACCGAGTGCAACGACTCACTTAATGCGGTCACTGTTTTCTTGGCAGGCGAGTGGCATGCATCGCCATGGAGAAAACCAAGCAGGAGCAGCAGGCCAGCTGTACCTGGTTTGGCAAGAAGAAGAAGCAGTACAAAGATAAATATCTGGCAAAGCACAACGCAGGTACTCCGTTCACGCATTCACAGAACATCCATTCTGCAGACATCTCAGTGCTGCTTCACTGTGTGCATCGTGTGTAAAGTGTAGACCGACCGGGGTTGTGTAGGTGAATGTAAGCAGATCTTGCAGCTCCAGTAGCAGAGCTGCCAGCGAAGCAGAAATCTTATCTGAGCACAGGGACAGTTGAGAGGAACTGCAGGCTGCTATGAGGTTTGGAGCCAGCAGATCTCTGTGTTATTTAGTTGCAGCTTTATTACTGTCGGTTGGTTTGTTGGTGTGTTTTGGTGAAACATCTGTTTCCTGGCTTAATATGTTGGGTTCTGTCAGAATCCTGCTACAACTTTCCTGCATCACTGCTGAGCGCTGTTGGAGTTGGAGTGCTAAAAGGAAAAAAAACTTATTTTTTTCCAGTTTGTGTTGCTGAGGATCACTTTAGACAATCCAATCCCGATGGAAGATAGCTTTAAAACCTTCATTTACTTTTCTTTACTTCAGCTGTTTTTAAAGGCAGGCCTCCAGTTCTTCTTATTGTTAATGGTCTCTTCCATTTTGTTCCTTTATAAAAGTGAAGTTTAAACCAGGATACACACGTGCTTTTGTGTAAGTCATCTACAAGCTTGTTCACCTCTTTGGGAATTATCAGGATGTTATCAGGACAGGAGGTTATCTCAAACATGTTGAAAATGGTTTACTCTGTAGAGAGACTGGTCTGCTGAAGTTCTCTTTGCAGTGATTATTAGAATAGGTCTGTGTTGGTCCATGTCAGTTGCACCCACTTCAATTTTTAAAACTTGAGGCACAATTTATAACCCAACACTGAAAATATAATTTAAACCTCTTATTAGTTTGTTTGAGTCGAGAGAAGAAAAAAAAACAGAAGCCTGGTGGAGGTAAGGTTTAAATTAAAAAAGCTGAGGTGGTTCAAGCCTGTGATTGGGATGCCCTCTGAACCCTTTCCTTTGGAGGTTGAAGGTTAAGGTTGACGAAGACACCTTTGGATCCTCTAGGAGGGGCTGGAGTGTCTCTGGGTAGAGGAAAATATAATATTTTTAAATAATTTAAATAGAATTTTAAATCCTTTGAACATGTTACAAACACAGTAGTGACTCATTTTTTCTTCTTACTGCAAGTTAAATTCTATTTAAAATAGTAAAGAAAGCACGTACACACATAAAACAATACACAGCAAGCTAAGTAAATAAATAATTTCTTATTTAGAGGAACAGCTTTGTGGGGGGGATTGATCTTTTAGGTCCCCCTCCCGTCCTTCTCTGGACCGTCCGTGCAAACATTCGTCCCTGAGACTGCAGACGTTAGCACAGGTCAGCACTGTGTTCCTCAGGTTCGGATGAGTTAAACTGAACAGGAGTTCAAGGAAGAAGAGCAGCTGGCTGCAGATGAACCTTGCACTCAGTGCTCTGATATCTGCAGAATGTTGTGCGCTCAGTCACACGTCAGCTCAGCTGTAAATCTGACAGGACACAATAAGTTTACCTGCTGCTGGGGCTGCTGAGAACTGGGCCATGCGCTCAGTTTGAGCCGTACGCTGCTCCTGTGCTGCTCTGTAAGCTGTTCAGAGGGAAGAGCTCTGTCACTTTATCCTTTGTTGTGTCATGTGTTCACATGCAGTTAGTCTCAAAGGATTATGGGATGGCAAAGAAGATTCAGTCTGAGTGGTGATACAGATAGCGGCACTGAGTGTGAGTTATTCTCAGTGGAAACCAAAAAAAGTGAGTGGCCCTGTGGTCCTGATTGCTGTGTTTAGGTTGAAGACTAACTGCCATATGCAAACACAAACAGTGGGTAAAACTCAGGCGTTTTTACAAATATTAAGCTAAAAATGGGTGTGTTACTAGCCGAGCGCTACACACTGTATACCTTCTTTGCTTATTAGCGTTAAATGATGAGTCAACTCTGTCTGGTAGCAACGTATCACAGGGACCATTAAACAGAAGGGGTGCGCATTAGGCAGTTGGAGTGTATGCATGAGATATTGCACTAAGGAAAGTCCGAAAAATTAAATCCAGACCAAAACCTGCTCACAACATCAGGTTCTGTCATATTTCTTATTGTGCTGTTTCTGTTGTGTGTCTGGCTGTAATGTGCTGCTGGGGGCTGGTTTTTCTCTGTCTGAATAAAACGTCACCTGCCTCTGAGTCTGACCTCCGACAGCATCAGTAATCTGTTTCCTTCTCCTCTGTGCTGCTGTGCACAGCTGCTGTGATGCAGTTTCTCTGTAACGTGCTCTAACACTGTAACATAACCATGTTATGACCCCTCCTGTTGCTCTCTCCTGCTTCCTGACAACAATCGGCCTCTCTGCATGTAAGTAAGAACCGGTGACGGCGTGCAGCTCCTCCTCCCTCTCTTCTTCCGTCTCTTTATTTATTCTGATTTGAGCCGCTGTCACTGCTCAACTTTCACTTTTGCTTCTGTTGTTTTTGTGCTGCAACAAAAACTGAGACAAAACCGAAACCCACGCGTAGCAGTTTGTGTTCCTGTGATGTTCCCCCAACACGCTTTCATTCATGCACAGAGTCAGGTTTGCTCATCGACAGGTCTCCAGATACAAACATCATAAAGAACATCTCTGAATCTGTAAATATTTAATCTCAGTTAGAGCAGCAGATGGCTCCTAAACAGTGAACACAGAGACTTGTGGGTATTTTATTTCACTTATCAGTGTGCTGAAATGGTTGCGTCATGAAGACTCATGTCTCTGAGGCTGAGAACAAACTGTACTGAGATCAACTCTGCTTTAACACGTGACTCTGTGAAGCACAGACAACCTGCACTTTATTTCAGATAAAGGTTTGGACTTTGCAAACTTTCTGTTTCTGTTTACTGTAAAGGGTTTTTTTCTCAAAACAGAAGCAGCCTTTTAATTTCTTTGTTTTTTTCTGTATGAAAAGTTAGACCTGTTCTGATCAGACTGACAAATGTGACTAAAATAAAAGTGGACTGCGTTCTTCCAGTCTCCAAAATGTTATAATAGATTAATCAAAGGATCTTTTATAAACTCATCAGTTTCACTTCACACCTTTTATCTGGTAAAAAGTAATGCAGTTCATTTTATTGAGTGCTAAGTCATAACAAATGTTGTCTCAGGGCACTGTACCAAAAAAAAAAATCAGTCAAAGGACGCCAGTAGATTGGGTAGAATCGCAATCTCCCATCCTGAACAGCACATTGGCAACAGTGGAAAGGAAAAACTCACTTTTAACAGGAAGAAACCTCCAGCAGAACCAGGCTCAGGACGAGCGGCCATCTGTCTTGACTGAGTTTTGGAGGACAGGAAAGAGACAGACAAACACAGAATGACTGATCCAGGTGTATATTCCACTGGAAGAGAGACAAAGAAGACACATTATTGATAGAACAAAATTTTTAGTGACTAAAAACGGCAGCAAAGTGAGGAAATGTGCTCAGTTTGTCCTCCAGCAGTCTAACCCTAACTATTGGATTTATCAAAAAGGATGGACAGTATCTGGAAGGTTGTTCCACAGGAGAGGAGCTTGATAACTACAAGTACAACCTTTTCCCAAAACAGTTGGAATGTTTGTAGTTTTAATTTTTATGTCAGTAACATCCTAAAAAGTTTGAACAGGGGCAACAAAAGACTGTAAAAATAACTGGCAAGCAGAGTATAGAAATAATAAAGATTTTACAACTTATTAGGTTAATAAGCAACAGGTTAGTAAGTGAAAACATTTTAGAAAGACTGAAAAAAAGTTGGGCAGAGGCTCATCGGTCTACAAATTGACTGCATTTCAAAATAATGGAACAATTTCAGAATAACTACAGAAAATTAGGAAGACTGCATGCCCCGTCATCTACAGCTCATAATGTCAATAGTTCATGTCTCCTTTTTCAATCAGGTGCTGGTAAATTTGTACCTTTGCCAAATTGTACCTCTCTTCATATCTAGGAGTTGGAATTACTAGTGAGTACTGTTTTGTACACAGCTGTTAGGATTTATTATCAACAGGGTGCAAAACGGTTTCCATTTAGTACCCTTACCATATATCCCCATGTGCATACACCTCTGCACAAGTTCAATCCCTGATTTATTTAACGTCATCATAAAATATTGACATAAACATTTGTTTAAAAAAATCATTAACACCTACTGTGACAACAATGACAGGCCTCCTGCTTGTGCCTACTGGCTGAGTTGTGAGTGTAAATATGGCATATTTTACACCCAAATAATATGGCTGCATAATGACCAAAGCTGCAGAAGTATGATTTGGCAGAGGTACGAATCGACCTGTAACTTTTTCTACCACATAGCTACCAGTTGTGTCTCAGTTCGATCCCTCCGTGTGCTCCTTGCTTGCTGGTTGTCTGTTCATCTGAGCACACTTCTCTCCTCATCCACCTAACTAATTTACTTCCTCCCCCACCTTCAGTGTTTGATCAACTAGATCTTGTCACGTACGAGGAGGTCATGAAACTCCCTGCCTTCAAGAGGAAAACACTAGTTTTGTTAGGTGAGTTTCGCCAAGAGAGTATACCAGGCGCAATCAATCAGTGATCCCACTAAACACCTGCATTTGTATTTGTATACGTTTTATCAGGCGCTCATGGAGTGGGTAGGAGACACATCAAGAACACGCTCATAACCAAACACCCTGAAAGATTTGCCTACCCCATCCCGCGTAAGAGACATATTGGCAATTCCTCACAATAGCGTTGCACGTCAGGAAGGGTACAACCAGATTTCCTGTGTGTGTGTCTGTCCTATAGATACAACCAGACCTCCAAAAAAGGATGAGGAGAACGGGAAGAACTACTACTTTGTCTCTCATGACCAGATGATGCAGGACATCAGCAACAATGAGTACCTGGAGTACGGCAGTCACGAGGACGCCATGTATGGGACGCGGCTGGAGACCATTCGGAAGATCCACCAGCAGGGTCTCGTCGCTATACTAGACGTTGAGCCTCAGGTTTGTGTGAGAGAGAGATGTGATTGATTGCTTTGGCTGATTTATGTTTAACATAAGGTTTTTTTTAGGCCCTAAAGGTCCTGCGGACAGCAGAGTTTGCCCCATATGTCATTTTTATTGCCGCACCAACTATCACACCAGGGATCAGTGAGGTAAGAACACACTAAACACGATTACTGAAAACGATAGTCATAGAAAGTGATAGTCACTCACTTTCATGAAAAGACCAAATACAATTCCCTTTCTACCCTCCTACCTCCTAGAGCTTGTTTTTGTTACCTTTTTTTTGTTGTTGTTAAAAAACATCAACCTATATGTACTGTAAATCTGCTGCTTAACCTAATTTCCCACCAAATCAATACATGTGTTTTATGCACAACTAAAAATGTCAGGTATTAAGGTTTTGTACAAACAACCTAAGCTAAACATCACAAGATAAATGACATTTTTATGATTTATTAAACTCAAACTAAGCCAAAAAATGATGAAAAACTGTTTGCAGATTATCATTGAACAGCTTATGTAAAAACATGCTTTATAATATTACTTCAGCTCATTGAGGTTTGCAGACATTTTCTTATACACAGCTTTGATGAGGTTCCAATAATCCCTTTCAGTTTAATTGAAGTTTTCTGTTTTCTGGCATTTTGTTCTAGCTTTAGGATCATTGTCCTGCTTCATGACACAGTTTGGTCCAAGCTTTAGCTTGACTCTAAAATTGTTTGATCTTCAGAGGAGTCCACAAGTTAATCAAATTGCTACAGGTCCTGTGGCTGCAAAACAAGCCCAAACCATCAGCCCTGCACCACTGGTCTCATTTGTTTAAAACGACACGTTTCCAGAAGACTTTGATTTTTAATTCAGCTTTGTGAACACCAACATTTCTGAGGTCACCGTTGATGTTTTTCTTTCCTGGCATCAGGTTAATTGGTTAATACACACCTAAATGCTCCAGAGCTTAATGAGATAGTCATATTGATCAGGATCACTTTTCAAGTGTTTTTGATTATCAGCATCTGGCTTCTAGTTACGCGCTTAATTTTTATGGAAGCAGCAAATGCAGTTTTGTTTTATTCACAAACATTGGTTCTGCACTGTCACTTAATTTTCATCAGCAAAATATTAATCTGGTGTATGTGATTGTTGGTCATTTGTGGTTTTACAGATCTAATTTTAGGCCCAAAGAAAACTTCAACTTTAAAACTTAGAGACTGGAATCACTTTTCTACTTTCAAAATCTGCAAACAGTTTTAAGCATCGCTGTCTTTTAGTTTATCTTTTTTTAAGAGAAGTTACAATTTAAAATGATGTATCATAAAGAAACAAAGCATTTTCGCCCGGATATCCAGGTTAAGGCATTCTCAGTTGGGACATTTGGTTAAACTCTGACACACATGTTGGCACAGTGAAGTGTTGTGCATGAATATGATCCGGATCCTCAAAGCATGTGGATCTGCAGTCTCTCTCATTTCTCTCTGCACTCTTTAATTTTGCATGCTGCATGTGTTTGTTACTTTGACGCTTGCCACAGACACCCAGGTGGTGTCGAACGCTGCCAGTAAGTAAGACCTGACTAAACAGAAACTGTGAAGTGGTACTTTTAAATTAGATGCATGCGTGAGTGTGTTTATGTTTTTTCAACCTTACAGGTTCCAGTGTTAAACCAGAGCCGGGACTCAATTAGCACCAGCTCTATTTCTATCCACTACTGTAGACTCTGGCTTTAGCATTGACAAGTCCAAAAGGTTACTCAACTCTCTTCAGACCAATACATTCAGCAGTATTTTTATTAAAGACTTGTTTTATATGCCTGGAAAACCTTTTTTTTTTTTTTTTTAAATAGCAACTAGCAGTTATTTGGCTAGCCTGGACGACTTTTGCCTCTTTCTCCATGTCCAGTGTTCTTTGACTGACGTCATGGATGATAAAAGGGTAACTATTGACGCTTCAGCTGTGGAAAACCAGTCCAGTTCATGTCTCAAACCAGTAAAGAACCAGCTCTAGTACCATACCTGGTCTAGCACTGGGACCTCTTTGGCAGAGAAGCCCTGTCTGTGTTTTCCCTTTGGCTTGTTGCACATTCTGTTGGAGCCGCAGTCCGTCTGTTGTTCTCTGCCTCCATAAGTATCAAACTCTTCCTCATCCTCTCCTCCTCCTCCTGCTTCTTCCTCAGGATGAGTCACTCCAGCGGTTGCAGAAAGAGTCAGAGATCCTACAGAAGACCTACACCCACTACTTCGACATGACCATTATCAACAACGAGATCGACGAGACCATCAGGCACCTGGAAGAGGCTATGGACCAGGTGTGCACCACCAGTCAGTGGGTCCCTGTGTCCTGGGTCTACTGACCTCATCCACCACCCCCTCCAGCAGCAGTCCACTCTCCGAACATACCATTATGAAGAACTTGGTCAGAAATGGCCTGAACATGGTGCGAAAGCGACAACAGCATTGACCCAAAATTCCCCAGCAGAGTGCAGCAGCACACACCCCTCTGCTACAGCTCAGAATCGGACCCAGAACATGGCCCGTGTCCCAGTGTTGTATAAAAACAGAGTTAACAAAAAGTGAATATCGTCAAGTCTGTACTAGCTACGAGGCAACCTTTTTGTAAATGTTTGTTTTAAAAAAAGACAGTACCGTGTTCCCACCCTCTCACGTTTGTTGCACGCTGTAGTCCTGTTGCGTGTCGTGAACCACCTCCAGTCGGACCTGGACAGTGATCGTCTCTCAGCAGACTGAGGTAAAAGCACAGAAACACACTGCAGTGTCCCCGCCCCCATTGGTCACGCTGGCCTTCCTCATTTCTTCTTCATCCAGTTCTTTTCAGAGCCGTAACACTCGGTATAATTCCTCTCCAACGTCTTGTTGTTAGTGCTCAGTACGGTTTCAAAACCATCAGACCCACGCACCAAGTGCTGTCTCTTCTAAATGAATCCATAAGTGTTTTAGAGATTTGAATGAGGTTATCCTGCATGTGGACATTTGCGAGCTTTCATCAGTCAGTCAGTGTTATCCAGTGAATCTCTGTGAATGAAAGACTCCAAAAAAAAAATATTTAAATCAACAAATTATGAAACATTCCGTTTTTTTGTTTTTTTTTTGTTTGTTTGTTATTTTGAAAATTGAACTCAACTAAGATGGAAATAGAAATACATAAAAAAAATCGTGACGGAGCTGGACTTTGACTCCTATGCACATCCCTCGAGTTTCGAGTGACATTTGTAAAACCACAGATTTATAAAAAGATCGATCATGTCAGTGAGATGTATTTGTAAGAAAAAAAAAATCAAAATAAAAGTCTTGATTTGTTTGTCTTTTCTTATTTGTCAGAATTCTCACTTCATATTTTAGAAATATGAAGTCTAGGAGTGTCTGTGAGGCATGTTGCCACTGATGTTGTGCAATAGTGACAACTTTACAAGAGGCAACCAAAGAACCACAACTGGTGGTGGGTGATCGACAGACAAGTCTTCTCAGCTTTTCACACACTGAGGTCAAGTCCTTCAGAATGAAGCCATGCACACAGAAGACCGAATCCAGCCTGTGACCTACTCCTGTGGCTCAGATATTCCAGGTGCTTGAGCGCTCTGCTCACCTCTCTGTCGGGCATTTTCTGAATTTTAATTAATGCAAGTGAGTGATTAGAACAGAGCGGATCCTGAACACTGTGTTTTACTCTGACTGTATAATCCCACACCATTAATATCTGGAAAAAAAAAAAAGTGTGGCACTGCTGATGGAGGACAGATGCGTTCAGATTGAGATTTCAAATCTCAGAGTGAAAAAAGACATCACAACTACTTCTGTCAAGCAGTTTTCTCATGTAAATTCATCCTGTTATACTGGCGTGTTCTTGTTCTACCAGGGGGAATGTTGTGGAGAAACCTTATTTTTAAATCTGGCAACATAAGTGTCTATATTGATTTTAATGGTCCATATTTTTATATATATTTTTTTAAATAAAGGCCTTCAACACTTAGCTATAGTGTTCAATCTCAATTCTGTTTTTGTGTCACAATAGGCCGAGTTGTAACACAGCTCAGTAAGACATATCAAATTAATGCTGACATCAACTGGGTATATTT
Source organism: Millerichthys robustus (assembly GCA_034783495.1). Taxonomy (NCBI): domain Eukaryota; kingdom Metazoa; phylum Chordata; class Actinopteri; order Cyprinodontiformes; family Rivulidae; genus Millerichthys; species Millerichthys robustus. Next base: position 19,739,514 of record JAVKLF010000132.1, read on the forward strand.
GTCTAAATTTGTAAAAAAATAAATAAATATATGTACAACCTTTTATTAGGAGTAAAGTGTTCATAAAAATAAAACCATTAAAGTAATATGAGACATAACAAAAAGTTATAAAATTTAGTTTGATTTTGAGGATGGCACTGGGTTTAAGTTAAAAGAGATTTCCACAACATTAGAACTAATAGAAAAAACTCAAACTATGAACCTGGGACCAGTTAGCAGGGTGCTACATGTTGATCTCACTTATAATGTGTCAATAAATTGGGGGAAAGGCGATAAAAAGTAAAGGTCCCTTCACACTGAATGAACACCCTACTTGTGTGGTTTTTGAAGGATTCATGAGATTTAAAAACACAGGGATAAGAGTGATACATTTTAGAGCATGAACAAAATCTGTAGGGTGCTGTTCTGGTTGTTTACTATTGTGTTGGTTGTGTATCAGGGTCCTGGGGGGATTATGGGAGCAGTGTATCCATGACAGGACACCGTGCTGCCAGCACTTTATGGAAGTATTCCAACTCTTTCACATCCCAATAAACATAATGTTCTTCATTCACCTTTTGGCCACAAAGTAAGTAGTACTTACACTCATCACAGCTGAGATGAGACTATGTGTTGGACAAGTAGGAAAGAAAAATGGACGTGGTCCGGGTTCTGCAGTGGCACAGAGGTGATAGTGTTGTGCCTGAGAAAGTTGTTCAGTCACGTATGTGGAAGTATCATCGTCAAAACATCTGTCAATTTATTTTCTGCTGTTTATGGACGGCCATGTTGCAAAAGTAACATAATTAGAAAACCCCGGCACATCTTTCCTTAGTAACACTCTTTGGCTCCTCCTGGGGGATCCCAAGGCTGGTTTTACCCCTGGTTTTCCTCAAAGTGGAATGTTCCAGGAAAACAACCAGAAACAGGCACCCTAATCCAATGCTTGAACCTCTACTCTAAACTCCTTCTAGATAGAAGAGCTCAGCCCAGCCCCCTACAAAGGATGCTCATTTCAGCTGCTTGTAACTGAGATTCTTTTCTTTCAGTCATGATCTACACCTCATGACCATACTTGAGGGTTGGAATGTTGATAGACCAGTAAGTCAGCAGTTTTGTTCTTTGACTCAGCTTCTTCTTCACAACAGACCAGAGCAACGCCCTCATTACGTGGTCGTGGTCCCGATCAGTTCATTTGTCTCTCGTTCTGTCTTACCATCATTGGTGAACAAGTGAACTTAAACTTAAACTCCTTCCAGACCCAGAGAGAGCATTCCACCTTTTTCTGGTTGAGAGCCATGGCGTCAGACTCGGAAAGCTAAACTTCAATTAAATGAATTAAAAAAATAACAAAGACCTTTTCAACAATAAACACATTAGTTTGAACTGTTCAAAAAAGGAAACTCCTGTAAATTCTCTAGATTTGATTTTTTTAAGAATAGTTCAGAACACATCTATTGCCTGCTCTGTGGCCTATACAAATGTTCTCTATTACATCTCAGCAGCAGTGCTCGATAAAAGCAGCTGCATGAGAGCAATGAGGTGGAGCTTTTCCGAACCCTCCCTGGTCGTCTAAATCTCAGCCTAATCCCACATTAATGGGCCAACAGGCCGGCCCACAGATTAACTGGAATTCACCTCTAAAATGGGTCAACTCCTTGACTGAGGGCTAAAGGAGTCAGTGAGCTGGCGCGTCAAAGGTTCAACAGCAGTCTTTTTATTTAGAAAAATAGAGGCTACGACAGAGTGGAGTTTCTGAAAACAGCAGTGAAAACTGACCGTCCGACCAAAGCCGATTCACCAGGGTAGCACAAAGAACTGTGGTCATTCACTCTTATCTTGAAGCTCTGCACGCCACACGATGCAGAACACCAGGCCCAGCAAACATCACAGTATGCAAAGTAAATGTGAATTTCCTACCTCAATCTATATTCTGACGTGTGACAGTCACACATGATCAGTTTTAAATCAGTTCATCTATTGCAGGCCAGAGCACTGAGAAGGTCGCGCCATCAGATTGTAGCAGCAGTGACACGGAGCTGCATGCGATAAGAAGATTAATGCATTTCTGGAAAAGCTGCAGGGCCGACGTTTCGTAGCAAAAGGAAAGAGGGGTGAGCAGGGAGGACATCTGTTCAGGAGAGAACTACAGCTCTTATCTCCTCTAACTAGAGACACAGATGTGAATGAGTTTACTCACAAAACACTCGTTATATAGCATGTAATGCTGTAAAGATGACATAATCAGAGCTGAAATCCTTGAGAAAGGTGCAAAAACAAAAAGGATGTCTAATCGGTACATTTACATCCGTCATTGTATCAATAATCCTGTCGCCTTAAAGATTTGGCATGTTTATGAACATGTGAGTGAAACAATTCTTGTAAATAGATAATACAATCAAAGGCCTAACATTCCTGGAATAGATGCACAACACCCGCACGCAACCCTTCATGTCAGATTTTTAGATTAAGATCATCTTTTGATGAGAAATGATGAAAGTCCCAGCGGTTTTGGTCAAACCTTGGAAACAACATTAGGTGCACTCTCATGCAGCACTATGAGATGTCAGATTCACAGTATGTGTTGTGAATGACTCTTGTTACTAACCCAACAAATTTGAGCTCATTATCTGTCAAACTAAGTTTTACCCATGTCTGATTTGTCTAATGTTGATTCAAAGTTAATCAGTTGAACACAGCAAATAGTGTCCATTTAATCAAATCTTACAATCTTGTATCCAGCCAAAAAGTACTTTTCATTTTGTTTTGAGACTGCTATACTAAGAAAGAGCAGGTGGTAAATTTTCTTATTCCACCGGCTGATTATTTTGCCTAATTTTAGAAGATTCAGATCATAATCTAGTAGTTTTCTTTTATTTTTAGATAGCTAAATTCTGCATTTCCAAGAGTTTCATAAAGAATTGTGCAGTTGGTTTTGAGATAACTTGCTAGTCCAACAAAGCTACAGTTTAAAAACCAAAGAACTTGTGCAAAGCAGCACTTGGATTATGCGTTTTGAACAACTCTCAGCTACTGCTACGTCAAATTTTAACTCTGTATCTGTAAAACTGATGGAATTGTAGCTATTTCTGTGCTTTCTAAGGTCAGTTAGGTGTGGTGGCCCTTAACCCATTAAGTGGGTTGGCTCCATAAGTCAGGCAGTTGTAGATGTATTTATAATGATCAGTGGCGTCACTACGCCAAACTAAAAGGGTTTCCTAAGAAGGCACTAGAGAGATGGGGTAGATCACGTTTTTCTAAAGCTGACCATTTTTAAATATCTTGGTGAGCTCCCTTTAGCTTAGCAGCTAAGAGCAACAATAGTCA
>JAVKLF010000132.1:19748005-19761098 GCA_034783495.1 Millerichthys robustus
AAAAAGTACATTTTATTGAAATATAACAACTGATTTGGGACCAGATCTGGACCCCTGTCCATCATTTAGGGGGCTTTTTTGTAGATGTTGGCAACTGGAGCAGCAAATAACAGACTTTTTATTTATTTTAAATTTAAATAAAAATATCTTTAAAAGTTAGTATCTCTGAATAAGGACAACAGGTTGTAGTGAACCAAATAAAATATCTGGATACAGAAGACAAATGTCTTGATACCAGAATGCAGGGTCTCATGGTATTATACTCAGGAAATAATGTTCCCTGTGTTTTCATTTTTTAATTTAAAAAAATGCATGATCTACAATTTTCAGGTTAGGGCTGTTTTATACTAAAGTTCTCACATAGAGGGATGTTTAGTTTAAAAATTATTTCTAAAAACACAGAAAATATATTGAGTTCAGGAACACAACTTACTAAAGCCTCAGTACAGCTTGCAGGATTTTAGTCGTATGAATCTTTTGAGGAGATTTGTTTAGTAGTTAAGATTTTGTTTGAGAGGAAGAAAAATCTAAATGCTTTGATTCTGATAAATATTAGTTTGAACTGGTCAGTGGAGGCCTTTCAGACTGGACTTCTAGTTTCTCTCTGTGTGCGGAGACAGTCTCTGCATCTCAGACACATGCAGAGGCAATATCTTTTAAATCACCTTTGTACAGAAATCATGAACAGACTAATGAGATTTGGGAGCAAAATTTCTCATTTTTACATTAGTTGCAGACTTTTCGCATGATGAATTATCTGTTTGTAATTTATTTACAGTCCTTATCCAGTTTTTCTTTATATGACAGACTTGCAGAGGTTCAAACTCAACTGATAGGATTTTTACTTTGACTTAAATAAGTCTCACCTACTTCTAAATAAAGTTGCAAAACAAAACTGATTGATTTATTTGTATCAGTTCATATCAAACTTCACAAATTCACACATTTTTCAGCTCATTTTATTTTGGATTCGTGTAAAGACCAAAAAAAGGAACATTTGAATGAGTTCTGTCGACTGACAGGTGTTTATTGTCAAGATTTCAACATTTGCCTGCGTCTCTTAAAGAAAGCCTTTGGTGGAGTCCATAATTATTTTCTTTTTGCCCTTGTTTTGTCTTTCTGCTTAGTAAAATGTTCCGTTAACCACATAATAGATTTTGAAGAAACTTTCAGAAAGTGATTATTTTATGTACATGCTCAACTGATTAACATTTGGAGTCAATTCAATTCACCACATCTGACTGGACCTAGCAAACACAAAAAGGGCCACGACTCCGTCAATTTTACAGAAATTTTGCTGGAATGCAGTGTGGTAGTAACTAAGACTGATCTCTAACGCATGCTCCGAGAGCTAACAGATTGTTTGAGATCTTTGTTTAGAACTTCAGCGTGAACATTTCTGTTTTTCTGTCAAAAAAAATCTTACAAAGCACAAGATGGATTTGACTGAACCCTTCAGATCATACTGGACATCACTGGATGTACATCTACAACATTTTAATTACAAAATAATTGAATGGCAGCCAGTTTTACAGCTTAGCTTAAATTTAATGTGGAAGTAATTGAGTGTTGTCACCAACATGTTCTCTGACAGTAAGGTCTCACATAACATTTTCAGCATTTGGACCAAAATGTTTACAATTCCATCATTTCTCAAAGTTGAATATTTAATTATTTTGTCCTCTGTTTTTAAATTGCTTTTAATTATTTTGTTCTCTGCGAAGCACTTTGTGGTCGTAATCTGTGGAAGGTGCTGTAGCAATAGAATTTACTTATTGGCATAAGATAATCTTAGTTCGATCTTTGACATAAAAGGCAACATGCATAACTCTCATTAATTATCCAGGATTTGTATGAGGTAAAAAAAAAAAAAAACATTTTCATGCAGGTTTTATGGGGTTCAAACTCTGATGCATTTTTGGAGATGACTTAAAATTAAATGCAAATATCCAAAATATGTAATAAATGTGATTTATATTCAATAAAAAAATCGATTCACTACAAATTTCACATGTAACAATAGTTCTTCATTACTTATATTAATTTGATTTTGCAGCAACTTTATATGATGTTGACTAACAGACTGAAACTTAGTATTTTTGTCAGCTGCCAGAGAACTAATGCTGAGTTTATTTTAAAAATAAACAAATTCACCTTCAGTCTGGTTTTCTGATAGAGTCTGTATTTCTTTGTATTTTCTTTGTTTTGAGAAGCAAACCTGAGATGTGTTTGTGAGTGTGTAAAGTAATCAATCACGAAGCAAATAAAACAAAAATATATTCTTTTTTTTTTCTCCATGAGAGAAAACAAAAAGCAGTTGTTAAAAATTTAATGAAAATAGAAACTGACCAGTAAGAATGATGACAGTCATTACTGTAGGCTTTCATCTGGAACATGCCAAGATTAATGGAGGTCTGGAAATGGCGTAAAAAGAGAACAGCAGCACTTTTAGGATTAGCTGTTATGAATTCCTCACATTTCTGTTGGAAATGTGGTTGGATGGAAACGGCGACGTATACATTTTTATAAGAACGTCACAAATAGGGAGATGAGACAAACCTGTAGCTCTTTCCGCCCGGATGCATCCATGTGTAATAAAAGTCACTAACCACACAAACACGCATGTTTCCATCCTGTCCATCCCATCAGTCCACACAGGGTTCCTTCTATGGCATAACTAAGCAAACATCAAGCATTCTTCTGCCTGAACCGCCGGGAATGTATGCGCTTCATCCTCCCCCAGTTCAGTGTGTGTCTACATTAATGCCGGGACACACAAACGCACCCAAAAAGCTATCTCCTAATGGCAGTCAAATCCCCTGGATGGAGTGATGAAAGGAGGGATGGAGCTGGACGGTTGGCAGGATTACAGAAGTAAAGCGAAGGTCTTATTACAAACCACAGAAATAGACGTGATTTACAAACACACACACACACGACAGACCACGTACACACAATGAAAGCACTAAGTTGGAGGTAAAACTTGTAAGAAACAAAAATGTTGAAATGGCTGATGGGATAAGTGCACCGACAGCAGAGCCATCAATACAGTTTGCTAAACAGCTATAATATATTGTACAACCTGGATGAACCTTTCCCTACAGTTTAGTTCATCAGATTTAAATGGTTTAAAACCTTCTTTTCACTTGACACAGACATCATACACACACTGGACGTCACTAACAGGGGGTTATGAAACATACTTACAACACATTGGCCTCACAGGAATAGCAAAATCTGATAAGATTTTCTTTATTAGAGATCAACGTAAACCTCTTTGTAATGATCTCACAGCCTAAAACACACAAATGTCACTATCTGTAGAGACATAAAACACTCAGTTCTAAATTAGCACGTGCTTCCACACATTTAGCTTGTTAAAAATATATATATATTATCATTAAAACAAAACTCTGAATATGTGTCAAATTTTGCTATTTACAGGCCTGTGACTTTGGCCCTGTTGAGACCTGACACTAAGTATCCTTCATACTATAGTAAGTGGTCAATTCTGATTGAAGGCGTTCACACCTGGCTGTTAATTGCGTACTCAAAACCGTGTTCCCTAGTGTTCAGCTTCTCATACAACGTATCAGATGCGTTCTGATTTGCCTTTGCCCTTCATTACATCTCCTTATTTTACTGTCCACTCTCTTCAGTCCTTTCATTGTCTTTTCTTTTTGGCTAACCTCTTACTCTGGAAAGCGTCCTATATTTCATCACCAGGTTATCTTGTGTTTTTTTCTGTCCAGATGACACAGAGTACCTTCCTACCTTCGAACCCATCTAAAGCTCAACTAAAGAGACCAAAGAGATGGTTATTGATTTTAGGAAAGATAAAAAAAGAGGCCTGAGGTCAGTGGTGGAATGGGTCTCCAATTATAAGTATCTGGGTGTAGAACTGGACTGGTCCTACCATAACATACAGGAAAAACAAGAGCTGGCTGTACTTTGTAAGAGATCTGTGGACCTTTAACATTTACCATTTCAAAAAATTTATTCTCATTAAAAATTCAATTATTTTGAATCCTGGAGTTCATCCTTCATTCAAGTGGCATTTCACGTGTTTTAATCGAATGGGCAATAAAATCAAGTTTAGGGATATTTTCAGGTACTAAACACTTGTTCAACATGTAAAGAAATGTTATTTGCTGGTTGTATTTTTTTTAAATCCAAACTCAAAAACTTGTGGAAACAGTTCTCCAAAAGTTAAACAATTCCTTATAGTTGAAAGCACAGTCACGAGTGAAAGAACGTATGTTCTTTGAAAACATTTAATCATTGGTTAATCACTGAGGGGGCATTTCTTTACTATATATTACCAGTAATTAAATTTTATTAAAGTATGTATGCTCTCTAAAACAAAATCGTGGTAAATTTTCTGTTTGGTTTGTAGTCTAACCTAATTTTGTTAGTGATATTTCCCTAGAAATCTTTAAAAAAAAATACACAGATGCCAGTTTAATTGACAAATGAAATCTTTATGCATTATTTTCTTCAAAAGAAATTAAGCTTATCAAACCCAAAATTGAATTTTGCCACCTGTTTGCCTAACATCTACACAAGGCAACAGGCTGCTTGCTACAGGTTTCTTCTGCACTTCTACCATAAACAAGTCACCAGAAAACATGCTAGATTTTCCCACATACTTTTGCACCAAAAACATTTTATTTTGGTAAAATCATACAATTTGAACGGCTGAAAACTTCCCATGCAGTGCAGTAGCCTAGAGGCTAATACAGAAAAGCAAAGTCTACATCTAAAGAGCTCCAGCGTTCTCCTGAGATCGGGGAACAAGTCTCCGGTTCTGCTTTCAAAAACTTGTGCGCAGAGCCTCCTTTTCTTTCCCCGAGCAGCACCATCAGCTGTTCTGAGAAATTAATGCTGAAGACCTGCTCCAGAGTCGGAGAACTCGAGAGACATTATATATGCAAACACAACAATAAAAATAAACCACATTTGTTTCTTCAAGGATTGCCATGTGCCAGACATTAACTAGAGAAAAAACAATTATCTGATCAAATTAGACTAAATCAATAATGCACACATTTGGAGAATCTGAACACTTCTGCACCAATATGCTTAGGAAATTTGCTCTTTTGACAGCTTTACTCCAAACCTTGGCATGTTTCTTTGATTCCATTTAGAATTTTGAAAACCAATTCGCATATTTTAATAGATGACTGGCCCTGAGGAGGCCCTGAAACAGCTGTGGAGATTATATACCGAGTCCAATGTATATTAAACATTTAAAAAGCTCACTACCCCAAAATATAGAAATTTCACTCATACAGGTGACATTCAACATTCAAGTGCCAGTGTTTTTTGTACTGTCTTTTGGTCAAGTTTCTGAAACTTTCAAAGAATCACTTATAGGCTTACAAAAATAAATATTTGTCAAAAATGCTTAATAAATTACACAAAACTAGCAGCAAAAGTTGAATCTAGAAATCTGTGCAAATGGCTAAATTCCTCCCCAACTGCTAAATCCCCTGGTCCCAAAAAGAATAATAATAAAAAAAACAACCTGGTTTTAAATGTTGAGGACCCCATCCTCTTTGTAAACAAGCTGCGTTTTTTCCTCCCACAAATCCCCACACATCATTTGGAAGCTTATGGACACATATCCAAGACATCTACATAAAACTCTAGATGTGCATTAAAACAACTTGTAAAACTCGATGGGCACAACGTACAAGGGCCTGAACACACGCATATCAAGTAGCACCATTCAATCTAAACACTGTCAGTGCATCTGCTTTAGTTTAAATAAAAAAAGGTTTCAAGGCACAACATACCTGATGAGGAGGCTGGGAGCATTTTGTGGTGAAAAGCCCCTTCTCACTGCTCCTTGGTGGCTGCTCCTCTTTTAAGAGGAGAAGCCGCTTCATAGTTTGAAGCTTTTTAAATTTCTTTTTAAATTATGTCTGAGCAGATGAACACCCAGAGGACCTGATTCGTTTGTTTAAGTGGACAGACCTTGGACAGAAGTAAGATCTTTGACCACCTTTAGTTTATGCAGCAATGGAAACCAAAGACACTGACAAGCGGTGCACTAAAACTTGGCCCCACGTCTGCCCTGTCCCCCTACCCTCCTCCCGTGGTTGGAGTGCTGCTCTACCCAACCCCTTTTTCTTTACTAATAGAAAACCTCAGTGATAATTCAAATGTCTTGTCTCAAAGATGAACCATGTCTCCAACGCAGCTTGAAAAGAGAAAATGTTTGTAAGTTAAGCCCGCGACTCTCTATGCGTGTCCTTTCTCCTTGACCAAAAAACATAACACTTGCAAGCGTAAATCGAGCCCCGTGGCTGTTCAGTTATCGCTCCACTGAGCCCCCCCCCCCAAATGCTGTGGTCCTTTATGCGGCCATTTTGAACTTCACTTTCAAGATGGCAGGCATTGTTTGATACACATTTGTAAATAAACAATTCAAAATAACTGACTTAGTTCTTTAATTCTTAATACGCTTGCACAAATATTGTCTCAAGTAAAAAACACCGTCCACTTAAAGTAGCTAGCACTTGGTAACATACCAGCTGCCATAACACTGTCAAGTTAATGATAAAGTTGGAGTAACGAGTTCCAGCATTAAGTTTTCTTGTTTGTACCTCAGCGATTGTTGGCACTGCGCTTAATGACTTCTGTGTTTAAGATTTTAACAGGAATGGCTTTTGTTTTTTTTAAAAGACTACCATATCCATAAACAGAGTCTGTTCAGGATAGTGTGAGCAAACTAATACTAACAAAAAAAAAAGTCAACTCGTCTCTTAGAATTAAAACAGTGGCATCACAGAGTGGCCCAGTTTTTTTGGTAATATGGTTATGACTATTCGCTGTTTGACAATAAAAAAAAGCTGCACAATGTTTCTACAATAAATTGGAGTTTCAAATGGAATCATGACTCAGAGCCACAATACCTAAGTGTTTGCCAAGGTTTGAATAAGTTCAAGCTTAGTTTAACTTTTTTTTTTCTATAAACAAAATAGTAAAAACAAATTTAGAGCGCTTGGCTGTGTTAATCTGGTGAAATGAAACAAATTTCCCATTTAAATTCAAAAGGCACAGTACGTCAACAGGTTCAACCCCAGTTGTTATTTTAATCCCCACAATTAGAACAAAAATCCTTTTAACAATGAAAAGTCCGAGATTGCAGTCGGACAGTGCATGTTAGCATCCATGTTCACTTTGCTGTGTGCAAATCTCTGCAGGCTCCGGAGCTTTGCACGAGCTGGTGATGTCCTTTGCGTCGTGCTACACTTCCTTTACAAGAAGCGAATGGCAGAGAACCAGGGTTGGTCATGTACTGTCAGTGAAGCTACAGGAGGGTTGTTACAGTCTGGCTTACGTTAACATGTGGTTTCCACTTGGTTGGCATGGCAACCTGTTCCTATGAAGACTAGTTTCCCCACCAATCCACACTACCAGAGTGGTTGTAATTTCCTCCGTAGCCGTCATTGCTGTAGAAGTTGCTACCAAAGCCACCTGTAAAGACAATTTTAATTTGTCAACTGGCAGACAACAGGAAAACAAATGCCAACAGGGTTGCCAGTTTTTTGAATATGAGTATGGAATACTGATTTGATATAAAAATTTATAAGATTTTTTTTTAATCAATTAAGCTGATTTTTTCTTGGAAATTGGGTAGAGTTGAAGTACTTTCTCTTTTAGAAAAACTAAAATGTAGCTTTCTTACCTCCACCAAAGCCGCGATTCCCTCCAGCGTTGCGTCCTGCACGATTGCTGCTGAAGCCTCCAGAACCACCTGGCGTTTGACGGTAGTCTCTGGCTCCAAAGCCACCCGAGAACCTAAAAAGACATTACCATTAATTAAACACTAAATAAGCAAATAAATAAATATTCATAACAGAAAATCCCTTTGAGCAAACATGTCATCACTGCAACACTCCAGCAAATAGTTGTTTGACACTTTCACAAATAATTTTAAGCTTCAGGTTCCTGTTCAGTTTACCATATTTTCCGGACTATGGGGCGCACGTAAAAGTCTTTAATTTTCTCAAAAATCAGCACAGCCCCATATAATCCGGTGCACTTGACAATACTTCTGGTTGTGCTCACTGACTTTAAACAAATTTTATTATTTTATTATGCTGGAATAATCACGGAACAGTTAAATAACAGCAACAAGACTGATGACAGGAAGGATCCGGGCTTGCTTGATACTGAAATGACCCAGCTGTTTAACTCTGACACTGAGGAGGAAGACTCTGTTGGATTTATGGAAGAGTTACGAAATGAAAATGTGAATGTATTGTTTTGTATTTTATGTCTTACAACTGAACAATGTTGAAAGTTATTGTGAATTACGGTAGTTGAATAAAGTTTGATTTATCTGATTGTTTTGTTTCGCTTAATGTGCCATTATAATAGGAGGCACTTTATGTATGAAAATTGATCCATTCATTGATACTGTGCCTTATAATCCAGTGCGCCTAATGGTTCGAAAAATATGGTACCTTTTTTGGTTTATCATTCGGTTTAACAACAACAAGCATTATCATTAAATATCTTTCACCACTAGTTGCACTTTCACAGCAGCAAATTAATAGAAACTATTATGCTCCAACATTCTTGTAATCCTTGGGAGGAGTCAAATTTGTAGAAAAAGGAAAAACCGCAACAGGAAAATACAACTGGTTGTGCAATTTATTGTAAACATGCAGAGCTAAAGTTTTGTACAACCAAATGACAATCATGGAACCACTGGATTTGGAAAAACAAAAACAGTTCACCTTTAAAAAAATAACTGCCTATAAACAGTGATGTGTTTAGTAACCAGTACCTCTTAGAGCGTCCACGGATGCTGCTCTTGTGCTGGTGTTCATAGGCCAGGCTCTCAAGCCAGGTAGGAACCTCCTGCTTGGCCTCAACCAGGATGTCCAGCAAATCTTTGGTTATGTTGCTGTTTTTGTCGTTAAAGAACGACGTGGCCAGACCTGAACAAAACATTTCAAATAACACATTCTGTACTTAGCATTAAACTCATGTTTATGACAAGTAGTAGCATTTTGAGCTTAGAAAGGAAAAAACTAAATTTAAATGAGAAGTTGGGTCTTACCAAGGTTGCCCACACGTCCCGTACGGCCAATACGGTGAACGTATTCCTCAATGTCACTGGGCAAATCAAAGTTAATAACGTGCTTCACGTTGCAGATGTCCAAACCACGAGCAGCCACCTGAAAAAAAAAGTTTTCTGTAAAATTTCTCTTAACCGAGGCCAAACGCAAACATGTTAAAACCAGTACACATACTGCAGTGTTCCATAAAAATCCTTTATGAAGTAATGAAAGAAACAAAGACAGAGTGGATGAACAATTGAAGAACAAAAAAAATAATTAACTTACAGCTGTAGCCACCAAGATTGGGCAGCGCCCAGAGCGGAACTGATGCAGTGCTTCCTCCCGGTCTCTTTGTGATCGATCTCCGTGGATGCTGGTGCAAGCATAGCCCTCACGGTAGAGGAAGTCTTCCAGAGCATCAGCTCCTTTCTTTGTTTCCACAAACACTAGAGTCAAAGAGTCTTTGCCTGTAAGAAATCATTAAAAACAACGTTATTGACTTTAGTTTTGTTTAAAAAAAAAAACAAAACTGAAATTACAGGATTGTTCACATTTGTTCACCATTTACCTGTGACTCAAGGCCTTTACATTTTTCGTGAACCTCACTGAGAATAACCAAGATTAAACTAATGTACAATTCTGTTCAGTATTCAACGCTACAGAGAAAGCAAAAGCTGCTCCAGTCTTCAGTGCCTGCTTATTTCTTATGCTTGAATAATTTATTTAGTTTAAGTTGTTTAAGTTAATACTAGCTTGGCATTAAACATTAGGAGAAAGTGGGGAAAATAAAGTTACTGAATGTGCATTTCTAACCTGTGGCATTGAGCAGGTCCAGAAGAAAAGACCTCTTATCAGTCTCCTCCACCCAAACCACCTTCTGGGTGATGTTCTCGGAAGTGGAGCCAACGCGGCCTACTGCCAAAAAAATGTAGTCCTCCAGAAAGTCACGAGCCAGAATCTAAAAGTAAAAATCATTTAGTTGAGACAGTCTACATAAAAAAAATAAAATAAAATAAATACATTTTTCAGCATTTAACATACCTGAATCTCTTTTGGGAAAGTGGCACTGAACATCATGGTCTGACGAATTCCCTTTGGTGGCATTGTATCTTGCTCTACAATTCGTCTGATCTGGGGCTCAAAACCCATGTCCAACATGCGGTCAGCCTCATCCAGGACCAGGTAACTACAAACAAATTTTACATTCACTGACTGACAAGAGTCAAACGTTTCAGTGATATTCTATTAAGCTTTACTGACTTGCAATGGTCCAGGCCAATCTTGCCCCTCTCCATCATGTCAACCAGACGTCCTGGTGTGGCCACCAGTAGATGACAGCCCCTCTCCAATTCCCTGATTTGCTGGCCAATATCAGCGCCACCATAGACCACACAAGGACGAACACGAGAGCGATAGGCAAACTAGACAGAAGAAAAAAAAAGGAACAATTGGTTTTATTTTTTAATACTTGGTCAAAAAGTAATTATGTCAAACAACAATTGGCCAAGTTGGAGCTCACCTTCCTCGCCTCATCGTAGATCTGCAATGCCAGTTCTCTGGTTGGAGCTAGGACAAGGGAGAGTGGGTACTGCTTACGACGGCCATACCTTCCATTCTCCTAGACAATAGACAAGCATTTATTTTAGAAGAAAATCCTTGAGTCAACTTCATTTTTTAATTATTGTAACACATTTTCTCTACTACCTGTCCACTGTTCTTTGAGGCCTGCAGAGCATCTCCTGGTCCATCTGTGTAGATCTGACTCAGCACTGGCAGCAAGAAGGCAGCTGTCTTACCAGACCCTAAAACACAGCAAGGATTAGTTTGAAACAAAAACAACTGAATCAATACCTTTATGCAGAGATCAGTCATTTTTCTTTTTGTTTTGTTTAATTTAAAACTACAAAGAAAATGCTAGTTGTTTAATTGTCCAGTAATACTAACCAGTCTGGGCACAGGCCATCAAGTCTCTCTTGGACTTAATGATGGGGATAGCATGCTTCTGGACGGGGGTGGGACGAGTGTAACGACTCAGGGTGATGTTCCCCATGATAATCTCACCCATATCCACATCATGGAACTATAGAAAATTTAACATGTCAAATGCATACGGTGCAAAGTCAGAAAATAATTAGTTTTATAAAGAGAAAGGGAGACTCACACTCTCAATGTGAGGAGGGCAGTTGCTTCCAGTAGCCTCCACAGGAATATCATCATATTTTTCAAAGTTTATCCCAGTGTTGCTTCCAGAGAAAAGCTCGCTGAAAAAAAGGTTTGAATCAAAGCTCAAGTTAAATGCAGACAAAGATATTAATTACATTTTAAGTCTGCACTAAAATCTGCCTTACTGTTCCAGACGTTCATTGGGAGCAGTGGGCTTGGACCAGTCCTCCTCTCTGTAGTCCTCCGCCCAGCGGCTATTTCCTCCACCAGCAAAGCCACCACGCTCATACCTGTATACATGAACACTTAATACATAAAAGTGGAATTAAACAGAACTAATTTTTCCCCTCGATAAACAAGTGATCACATTTAAATGTTTTTTTTTTGTAGGATGATTAAATTTTGTTAAGAATACACTTGCTGTTTTTTATTTAGACTTAAATAGTTGATCTTCCACTGCATCATTAAGGTTCGTCACAATATGTAACAAAGTTGTTTTTATGCAACTTTTTTTATTTTTTAGATTTACCAGTAGAATAGAGTTTTGTATTTCAAGTCAGTGTTTTTTGATCCGTCTTATGAAACCATTAAAATAAATAAATCACAGAATCTTCACACAAACATGGATCCAATTTTCTTAAAACATTTCCATGTCCCATAAAAAAAGTCATACCTTCCCCTTGAGCCGGCTCCACGGTCATTAAAAAAGGCAGACTTAGTCCGATCATTACGCCCTCCAAAGCTGTTGTAGGCTGCATCCCTAGGAGGTCCTCCCCAGCCGCCTTCTTTGTTTTCATAACTGCTGAATCCTGTAATGAATAAAATAACCTGTTATTCATTTACTTGGAAACTTATTTGGCAAATCAGCTGTCAGACATCTAGGGATGTCTGTTTCTTACCAAGGGCAGAGCTTTTGTCTTTCCTCTTACGGAAAGCGCCATTAGAAGTTGAATCCAATTATTTTATATACAACTAAACCCTACTGAAAATTACTTGTTTTGTAATTTATTTAAAATCTTTTAACAGTGAAATAATCTTAATAAAATCTTAATAAAAAGGGTGGGGGAGAGTGGAGCTTACTGATACTACACTGTCCATTTAGGAGACTTCGACATTTTAAGGGATAACAGGATCTCCCCACCTGTATTTTGCAATGGCTGATTAAACGAGTCTCCGCCCCTGTTACCACGGTAGGCGCCACGCCCACCTCTATCATTGCGAGGGGGTCCACGCCCACCAAAGCCACCATTTGTGCGGTTGTCGTGGAAACCATTCACATATCCATTGGTACGTCCACCATCCCATCCAGGTGTATCTTTAAAGACAAAAAAAAAAAAGGTGTATAAGGAAAAAATAAAATAAAATTGCCATTAAATCAGGAAGACGTGTACCCGCACTTTGATCTCACAGCCTCAGGCTTTGCAGGTTTCTTTTTAGCCTTAATGCTTAAAAATACATAATACATTAGAACCCAGAGTATAAGCTTACAGAAGCACCATCGTTGTCTCACAAGCAGGACAACACTGAATTGAGGGAATAAAAACAGCTTCACTGTTGTTTTTACTCGCATCATTTGATATGCAGAAATATTTCTACCAAAAGTCTGTCTCAAAACCAACTTTGCCTGTATGGGACATTTACCGCAACTATCTGCCTAGTGTCAGTCCTTCATTCTTGTCGAGTGCCTTGACCTTCAGTTTTCATATTCTTTTATCCAAAATCGAACCAGTGTTGGTGACAATTTACAACCAATATGTAATGCTAGGTTTATAAAACCACTTTCTGAAAATAGCAATAGCTTACTGTGCCAAATAAAAATGGCCCTGGGCACATTAGGGCAGTTTAAAGCC
>JAVKLF010000132.1:19768897-19779847 GCA_034783495.1 Millerichthys robustus
CTGTTAGGCTAATTGGAAACTCTAAATTGTCCCTAGGTGTGAGTGAGAGAGTGAATGGTTGTTTGTCTCGTTTGTCTGTATGTGTCCCTGTGATGGACTGGAGACCTGTCTAGGGTGTCCCCCGCCCCTGCTGGATATGGGCACCAGTGACCCCCGTGAGCCTGAAAAGAAAAAGCGGGTTAAGATAATGGATAGATGGATGGTTATTAGGTGGACCATTTGTCAAACAATACGTACATTTCATTAATCAGTTTATTAACAGCAAAGCACAGATTTAAAGACATGAGCTTTTGTTCTTTCTCTCCCAATTGCAGGTTCTTCTGGTTGTAGTGGGAGAGCTGGTGATGGGGTACAGGGTAGTTCTTGGACCTGTCCTGCGGCCTGTTTGGCTCACACTGCCACCGCTGCTCTTCATCGCCATCCTGCTGACAGCAGTTTGTGCTGAGAGCTCAGACTACTATAATCTGCTGGGAGTCAGCAGGGAGGCAACGACCAGAGAGATACGACAGGCTTTTAAGAAGTTGGCACTCACAATGCACCCTGACAAAAACCCAGTGAGTCACTCACTCAGAGAAAGAAAAAGCCAGAACGGTTGGCAAAACTTTATCCCAAAATGTATTTCTACCATTTAAAATATGTAATGAAACCTTGGTCTTTATAAATAATGTTGTAGGGTGACCCCTCAGCACATGACAGGTTTCTGAAGGTGAATCGGGCGTATGAAGTTCTGAAAGATGAAGACCTGAGAAAGAAATATGATAAGTATGGAGAGAAGGGATTGGATGAGCAGCAGGGAGGACGTTACGAGAGCTGGAACTACTACAGATATGACTTTGGTAGGTTTTCATGTTGCGTTTTCAACAGCAACACCCTAAAATTTTACACCAACTTACGCTACTGTAATGACATTAAGTTCTGTAAGAGTTGGATTTTTTTATTTACAGGAATCTATGATGACGACGTAGAGATTATCACTCTGGACAGTGGAGACTTTGGTAAAATAAATGTGAAAACATCTTCCCCAAAAAACAGAACAGATCAGTGTTTTACCTTCTGCAACCTGTACTTGTCTGGTCTGCTGTTGCACTTTTTTTTGCTTAATAATATAGGTTTTCTTATATTGAAACAGAAAAGCCACAAAAATATCTACATTCACAATGGCTTTAGGGGGGGTATGGATGTTGAAACAGTCAGAGTATGAAACAAATTAAGTAAACACACTGATATGTGTGTTCATGTTTTAGAAGCAGCAGTGAACTCCGGAGAAATCTGGTTTGTCAACTTTTATTTCCCACGATGCTCGCACTGTCACCAGCTGGCTCCAACGGTAATAATGTGCTAACATATATCAAATAAAATGTTCTACTTCCACTGTTTGATGTTTTAGTAAAAAAAAAATGGTTCAGATGTGTTTTTAATGGAAGAATGTCTTTCCAACCTGTATGTGACCCAGTGGAGGGAGTTTGCCAAAGAGATGGATGGAGTGATCCGGATTGGAGCGGTGAACTGTGGAGACAACAACCACCTCTGCAGGAGGAGAGGCATTCACAGTTACCCCAGTCTGTATATTTACAGAGCAGGACAGGTCAGCTCCATGCTTGTTGAACTTCTAAGCAGCATATAAGAAGACAAAATAACCAATTGATATGACAAAAAATATTGTGCAGATTCCATTTCTTACTTTCTGACTTTTCTTTTGTCTGATTTTCATGACCTTCAACCAGTAAATGGGTGCTAGACTCATGATAAAAAAGACAGATAAAAATAACAGATGTCAGTGTTATTATGAACAAGGTTGCTTTCATGGCGATACCTGGAGCTGAATTCCTACAAAGTGCATTTATAACTTGACTTGCTGACTTCTCTGTTGGTTGGATGAATTCACCTGACTCGCCCACATCCTCCTCCTGTGTTTACCTGAGACTGTAATTGTCTGCATAGACAAAAACTCAGCTATCAGTGTTTATGATCCGTTTGCTTTGTTGAACAGCAGATTTGGTGTAAATGTTTTGTTTTTTTTAATATTAAACTGAAGTCTGAAATAAAAAAACACTCTCTAAACACCTCTTAGGCCAAATTCCTGTGAAGTTTGCAGAGAGTAAGTGACATCTTCAGTGTGATTTGATGGCTAGTATTTATCAATAAAAACTTGTTTTGTGCAGAAGCCAGAGAAGTTTACTTTGGAGAGGACTAAAGACAACTTAGTTCGTTTCTCCATGCAGTTCATCACAACAACTGTCACTCAGCTCTGGCAGGGTAAGCTAATCTTATATCATTGCCTGCCACTGAAG
The DNA here is from genome assembly GCA_034783495.1 of Millerichthys robustus. NCBI lineage: Eukaryota > Metazoa > Chordata > Actinopteri > Cyprinodontiformes > Rivulidae > Millerichthys > Millerichthys robustus. Next base: position 19,771,189 of record JAVKLF010000132.1, read on the forward strand.
GTGAAGGCGAATGATAACCACATTTCTTCTGTCAAGTGACTAAACTATTTTATCACAATAGAATAGATGTTTTAACACTTCTTTCTGTGCAAGAACTGTAGCAGAAATTTGTTTTTCACAGAATGTTTGTTTATTAGTCTCTTTGACAACTCGAGGAAGATTGATGATGATGATGCACAGCAACTTGAAAACTGATTAACCACAAAACAAGAATTGCTAAACTAGGTGAATTTGTTATGTTTTGAAAATGATACAAGGGAGACATCCATCACATATGTATTTAATGTGTTGTGCTCCACATCAACACAGCTGAGTTCTGCTCTAACCGTTTTCATCAAAATAACATTTAGAAGCTGTTCTACATAAACAAGCTTCTAAAGTTCTGACCAGTCACACAATGCACACTGCTTAGCCTGAACAACACAGTTCTGACTGCAATACACAAAACAGGGTGTCAGCAGGTGGTAACACGTGGAAGCTATGCTAATTTCAGTGTGAGATGTGTAAATGGAAATATAAGTCATTTTAATGGTTTAAAATAAACCTATTTATTTTGTGGTAACTTTTAGCAAACTTTAGTGGAAAAACATTTAACTGTTTTAAATCCTAAATGTGTTTTACGTTGGAGTCATATTGATCTGAGTGCTTGTAGGTCAGACTGTGTCAGTTTAATCTGTGCAGTCTGACCCGTGGTTGTTTTTATTTTCTTTTCCTGTAGGTAATGTTTTCACTGAGATAGAGAGTGCATTTGCATCAGGGCTTGGATGGCTCATCACCTTCTGCTCTGACACTGGAGGTAATATGAAATGTGGGAATGTAAAACATCTTCGTCTGACAAGCCAAACAATTTGGCTCGTTTAGACTGGTCTACAGACTACGTTACATGAAAAGTTACAAACTGCACAGCCAGTGAATGTACTAACAAGCGTCTCTGTCTCAGATTGTCTGGAGCCAAGAACAAGACAGAAACTTGCTGGGATGTTGGTGAGAACAAAATCGATATGTTATTTCAGGATTTTTCTTACAAACAATCTAATTTGCTTTTTATCCAGAAAAATCATATACCTAAAACTGCAAAGTATTCAAACTGAGACTCCATCTTAATCAAACTCAATCTTTTAAACTTCCTGTATGAAATCTTAGAAGAGTAAAATGGCTCAGGAAGTGAGCTGTTGTAGTTCCAGCCGATGAGTCATTTTTTCATGAAAACATATCAAAACATTTCTTTTTTAGAAAATAGTTATAAAGAAAAGACTGACTGAAGGCAGCAGAAAGAATATTTTTTTGCAGATTTAAGGGCAATAGAACATTATTCTAAAATCTTACTTATATTTAAACTGGACCACTGTAAAAAATGATTAGAAAGAATGATGATAAATGATAGTTATTAAATTAGTGTAATCACCAAGCGTGTCTGTGTCTAGGATGGTCTGGTTAAGGTGGGGTGGATGGACTGCACTGTACAACAACAACTATGTGACAGTTTCCAGGTAAGACTTGGTACTTTTAACATTAAACACTTTTAGTCATGTAATGCTAAACAGACACTGATCATTATTTACTGTTTTGAAAGATAAATCAGATATCATCAACAAAAATGTGATTTTTTTTTTTTTTCCTGAACAAACAACAGCTTTGAATGGCTTCATAATATACACTCACTAATTAAAAAAATAGTTAAGCACCCATATGGAGTGGTGGAAATACAATCCAGCTTCACTTTCAAAGCACTTTAAAACAACCACAAAGGACCAAAGTGTTGTACAGAAGTAGGATTAAAAGACTTACCTTAGTTTGGAGTTGACGTCAAAGCTAAACTCAGACATGTTTGATTAGGAAATGTTCCAGGGACCCGACTGTTCACAGGAGGACCTGAACAGGATGCAGGCAGTCCATAGACACACATGTTGTGTGTAAGATAGTCAGTGTCTTTGTTGAAAGTGTATCAGGGTGCTGTCTCAGAGCACTGCAGAGGTTGTCAAACTTTTTCTGTTGGACCTCCACTGTTCGGGTCAGAATGACTAAGAGTGACTCTAGAGTCCAGACAGCTTTAATATCAAATATTTCCTTAGTCATCAATTGTCTGTATATGTATCAAATTCTGCCTAAGTAGAAATATTCCTTCTGGGTGCTTAATTCTTTTGGTCAGTAACATTTCCAACTGTTACAAAATTAAATAAATAAGTCAGTAAAGTGCATTTATATAGCACCTTTCATAGATTTCTAATCACAAAGTGCTTCACAGTAATAAAACAAATTGTTAACATCACATGCATAAAAAAGCACAAGTAAAATAGGGTAGAATTCACACATCAAAACTCACTAACTAACTAAAAGCCTGTCTGTAAAAGAAGAGCTATTATAGTGATTTTACTACTGTAAGTAAAGCAGGTGTTGCAAAGCTAATATTTGTGTTGGATCCTTCTGTTTCAGGTAACGAGCGGAGCAAGTGCTTTGTTTCCACCTGAAAGTGCTCTGGATAAACAAGACAGTGTACTGGTATGACACGAAACACAAACACTGCCCCTGGTAGTACTCTGTGGAGTACTATGGTACTGATACAGTGTTGTTGTGCTTTAGTGGCTGAAGACATTGGACAGTAAAGAGATTTATAATCAGGTCATCAACCATCTGCCTGATCTAGAACTGCTGACCAGTGACAGTTTTGCGGTACTTGCACTACTCAACAACAAAGGCTATACAACAGTTTGGACATACACTTCAGTAAGGGTGAGGGTCTTGTTAAAATACATCTGTGTGATCATTCACAGGAAAAACTGGCCCACCATCGATGGTTGATCAGTTTTACATTCGGTGACAGAAGCTCCGCCACCAATGAGTACAAGAAGCTCAAAGCTTTTCTACGAAATGACCACATACAGGTCTGTCTTTCTGTTTGCAGCTTTCTGCTGGGCTCTATGGCCTTCTGAAGGACTGTTTGTCTCTGCAGGTTGGCAAGGTAGACTGTGTAGCAGATTCAGGGTTGTGTCAGTCTCTGTACATCCATAAACCCCGTGTGGCCGTCTTTAAAGGACTGGGGATTCAAGACTTTGAGATCCACCATGGTCAGTAATGCATCTGTTCTTTAACTTCTGTTCTCCTGTGAAGCGCTTGTGCTTTTCCTTCTCAGATGGGATTTAATTTCACCATCAGCAGTTTTGATAAACAGTTGAAAAGCTCCAGTCCATTTGTTTTCATTTATTTCATTTACTTATTTGTTATGTTCATTGTTTCAGACTTCTCAAATGGTGTCCCATTCCTTCAGTTTGTCTGTTTAACCCATGTGTTTACGTAAAGGTAAAGATGTGTTGTACAACATTGTGAGTTTTGCAAGAGACAGCGTCCGTGCTCATGTGACGACGCTGAGGCCAGACAACTTCCCCTCGGACAGGAAGGAGCCATGGCTCGTCGACTTCTTTGCTCCGGTTTGTAACACTCACCTTTAAACCAAAGACTTTTCACGTACTCCAATGTTTTGCTTGTTTCACCTGCAAAAACACATAATCTTCTTACCAGTTAACCAAATAGATTTAATATTCAGATTGCATTCATTTCACAGTATGTTGTGGATGACATGGTAGAACATGAAGGTTGGATTCATTTTAGGTGATGGGTTAGATGATTTTTACAGTGCAGAGACTGAGCTGGTGACTCTAAGCAGGGTTTATCTTATCATGGATGCATTTATTGTTCTGCTCTGCAGACACATACAACACCTGTTAGAATCTCTCATTTCCCATACAAAAGGTGACGGAGTCCATACAGGTTGATTATCATGTTTACAGAGGTGAGCCTCAGTGGTTCAGTTGTTGGAGCTAATGCCTCACAGTAAGAAGGTCTCAGCTGTCACCTGTCTTGGGTAGAGTTTGCATGTTCTCCCTGTGCATGCATGGGTTTTTTCTACTTACTCCAGTTTCCTCCCCCAGATCAAAAACATGCCTCTTAGTTTAATTGTAGACACTAAATTTTCCTTGGGTTTGATTGAGAGTGTAAGTGGTTGCTTGTTTTGTTTGACTTTACGTGGACCTGTGATGGACTTGCAACCTGTCCAAGGTGTAGCCCTCCCCTCGCACTGTGACCGCTGGATATGGGCACCAGCTCTCCTGCTACCCAGAGAAGAGAAAGCTGATAAAAGAAAATGGATGGTTCCTGAAATTACGGCCCAATCCAGATGACATGATCATTACCTTGATTTGATTAAGATTTGTGGTCCGTAGGTAACAAAAAACAACTTCTCATTAAAAAAAACATGCCACATCATCATCAGTTATAAAGCTTATCATGCATGTTTGTATGTAGATAAGTCTACAGACCTCTGTTTTCCCTCAGGGTTGGTTATGGTGTTACACCTACAACACAAACACTCATCCACAGTGAGGCAGGCAGAGTGAAATCTGTAGGTTTGCTCTGACTCTCACTTTGAAACTGTGTGTAAACACAGGGTGATTTATCAAGTTTGTCCCAAACCTTTTTTGAAGGCACTAGCAAGGCTGCTAACTAGACTTTTCTATGACATTTTGTTTTTATGACTTTTTATTTTATGTATTTATTTTGTTTTATGATTTGTTAATATGTTAAAGGAATTCAATAATTAAATCACCTAATTTATTTAATATTTATTTTGTGTTTAATATTATCAGAGTTCAACAACTGAAGTGTAATTCATCACTACCTGGATCTCTTATTAGAATATTTGTACTGAATGAAAAGGAGAGGCCAAATTTGTCCTAAAAATTTAATCAAGCATTGTTGTGGAGTCAGTAACTATTGCTAAGAATTTGGGGAATCACATTCTAAAGCAGGAATTAATCATTTGATGATCTAAAGTAAGATAAAATGACTAAAGTTTATCTAAACCAAAGAGAATTCTTTGGACGGAAGGTTTGTTTAGAATTTATGCTTGCAAATATTTAGACACTTTGATTAGTTGGATAAGGTCTTAGTTTTGGAATTTAGATGAGAATAATGTTAACCATTCAGCCATGTCAGGTTATTTTGGTAACACTGTAGGTGAGGAAGAGATATTATCAATTATCAGCTGAAACATCTGAACAGACCAAATCACTTTCTATTTTGACCAGGTTGATGGTCCCTTACTGGACTGAGGCCTTGTATGTGGTCAGTTGTCCGTTTTTTAGGAAACTTAAGAAGCTGATCAGACCAATATATATGTTACTTTTATGGACATTAAAAGAGGAAGTGGGACGTGCTACTGTTATAGATTCAGCCAGTAAAAAGCATCTTCACTGAGTGTTTAAACACTTCGTTTCTGAATTCTCTGTTTTGGTTGGTGTTTTATTGGATCTTTTATTTTTGTGAGCAGTGGTGTCCTCCGTGTCGAGCTTTACTGCCTGAATTGAGAAAAGCATCGATCCAGTTGGCTGGACAGATCAGGTTTGGTACCCTGGACTGTACCATTCATCACAACTTGTGCTCCATGGTACGTCTCACTTGTCAGGACTAAACATTTCATTGCAAGATGAGCAGTGACACTTTCTAGCCGCTCACGCGTGCCTCTTTGTGCGTCTCAGTACAACATTCAAGCTTATCCCACCACGGTGATATTTAACGGCTCCTCCGTTCATGAGTATGAAGGACATCACTCAGCTGATGGCATCCTGGAGTTCATACAGGTAAGTCTTAAAACGGTCACATCCCAAATCTTCAGAGAACCCTATTTTTTATTTCTCGTAGGCTTCTCTTGGCCTCTGTGTTGGTGTAGGACTGAATAGGATGTGAGTTGTGTAGTGTTCACATGAAGCGTGACTGTTTCTGCAGGATCTGGTCAATCCATCTGTGGTGGTCCTCGATCCATCCAGCTTCACGGAAAGAGTGAAAGGTAAAAATGTCCCTGAAAATGTCAGGGATCTCACTTCCCCCCGATGTTACCTTTAAGCATGCAATAGCTATATATAGCTAAATGTGTAAAAAAAAATACAAAGCATATTAATTGAATAATATTCAGCTTGGGGAAACTTCCATGTGTAATTCTTAGAATATTTCTGATGAAAAACATTCACATTGATAAAATGCAATAATTAAAATAAAACATTTTTTTGTACACTGCTGTGGAATCCTAAAGATTGGAGATTTTTTTTATTATTAAACAGCTAAAACCACAGTGGAAGGAGGTCCACTTAAACTCTAAAAAAGTTTCTCTGAGCGGACTCACTTTCAAAGATGATCCTCATCATCGTATACCAACTCGTTCACACAAATGACATTATTTCAACCTTTACTTTCCTGTCAGTTTCTCATTAAACAAGAGTTTTGGCAGAAGTATTAAGAAATTCCTGCTTGAAGTGCCTTCAGGCTGCCCTGGAAAAGCTACATCCTATACAAATAACTGTAATTTCAATAATAATGACCATTTAATGTGAAATTGAATCGTAAAGGGTTATAAAATTGTGTTTGTACAGACCACTACGAAGAGTTTGCAGTTTTAAAATAACAGGTAAGGAGTAAACGGGCTCGGTGTTGGTGTTGCAGGTCGAGGTGGTGAGCAGATCTGGGCTGTGGATTTCTATGCTCCCTGGTGTGGTCCCTGTCAGGCCCTGATGCCTGAGTGGAAACGCATGGCTCGGGTATCTCTCTCTCACACTCACACACACATGCTTTAGAAACAGTGGTGTTGTTCTGACAGAAAATGCCAATCGTCATCCATCATGTGGTCCTCCAGATGGGGTTGAGCCTCTGCTGTTCTCACTTTTCTTGTCAATGAGGAACTCTAACCTGAGACCGTCTCACCTCACAGATGCTGTCGGGTCAGATCCTGGTCGGCTCAGTCGACTGTCAGCGTTTCCAGACGTTCTGTCAGAGTCAGGGCGTGAGGGCATACCCTGAAGTCCGCCTGTACTCCGCCAAACAGCCAGAGCGCTACACGTATGTAGTGCGCTTTTTAACATGTGCTCTGTATGTAGAGGAGAGACAGCAGTAATATGAATAACTGTTCATTTTAATAATTTATCAGCTGTTTACACCCAGCACAACCTCTTCTGCTGTTATCCGACTGACGAGTTATTTCTGAAACGGGAGGGTTTAAATCTGTGTTTGTGTGCAGGACTTATAATGGCTGGCACCGAGATGCCCATTCACTCAGATCATGGGCACTCAGGTTAGTCTAAGTCGGGTTTGATTGTTTTTTTCTCATGTTTCCCCCCCCCCCCCCCCTTCCTTTTGCCTCTCATCTTTTTTGGTCCTTATTTAACAAAGTTTTTGTTTGTGTGTCTGTTAGCCAAATATCTCATGAACTGCTGGATGGATGGTTGGATTCTAAAAAAGACTTTCAGAAATTCATTGTAAAAAAATTGCACAGTTCATTTGCAGACAAAGTACGCACAGGAGACAAATTTACAGTGGAAAGCTTTACACAACCTTCAGCTGGGCCAAAACAGACCTGATCAAAGTCTGAAAGTTTTGGCACCGGAGACAAAACAACAGAAAAGTTTTATATATCGTCTTCAGAACCGAGCCACTCCTCCTGGGGCAGACGACATCGCCTCTGATACAAAGTATCCTCCCTGTCTCAGGGCTCGGTCCTTGAACATAAATCCTGTAATCTGATGAGAAAACATTATGTGTCTGTCTGTAATCCAGTGTAAGGCGTGTTTTAACTAATCCGCCCCACATAAGTACAGTCTGTTCTGAGATGACCCATGTCACGAGTCACTCTACTATAATAATCACAACTTAATCACTGTACATCATTGGCTGTACATCTACAAGGAATAAACTTTGAAGTCAAGGTGGCCGCCGCACGTTTCAGTAAAATTTGCAGATATGGAGCTAAGTCTGATGTGGTCATACCTGAGAGACAAATTTATTTCCTACACTTTCATTCTTTTTTCCTTTCTTTCCATCATTTTCTCCTTTCATATGTTTATCCTTTCCATCTTTTCTGAATAAGCTTTTTAACTTCACCTGTAGCTGTTCATATGAGCTGAGTCTGTTTGTGTGCGCAGCGCTTTGCCTCGAGCATCTGTGGATCTGACTCCAGACACCTTCAGGTCACAAGTTCTGTCTGGCCGGGATCACTGGGTTTTGGATTTTTATGCCCCCTGGTGCGGGCCGTGTCAGCACTTCGCCCCAGAGTTTGAGGTCCTTGCTCGGGTGAGGCATTTATTTTTTCCTTTTTTCTTTTGTAAACTGTAACATGAAGCATTACGGCGCTTCTCTGTGGGGGAGAGGTTACTAAAAAAAGATGTTTGTTGTGTGACTGACAGATGCTCAAAGGGAAGGTCCGAGCAGGAAAGATAGACTGTCAGGCTCATTATCAGACCTGTCAGTCAGCTGGAATCACTGCCTACCCAACGGTCAGATTTTACCCATACCTGGGAACAAAGAGGGTAAGGAAACACACACACATGCATAAATATGTACACGTTTCATGCAGTGGTTTATTTCTTTTGACTAAATTGCAAAAAATCACTAGCAGAGTGCTGAGGAGCATTTGTCGCAGGATCTAACACTTTGCTCTGACAAAACTACACACCACACAACAAACTTGTGTGATGATAAAAGCCATTGTTAGCAACAACAGTTAGCGTTCAGGTGATCTGCTTACGCAAACAGGCTTCTCTGTGGAGTAAACGACTTAAAATAAAGCCAGTATTTCACTGGGCTGCTACTCGTTAGTTGGCAAACAGCATTCGCCGGGGGG
>JAVKLF010000132.1:19915091-19926347 GCA_034783495.1 Millerichthys robustus
GTCTCTTCTTGAGAAGGCTCTTTGAGCCCAGAGCAAAGACAGGTGACCCCAGTTTCCCCTTTGGGGTGACCACTACATAACTAATAGGTTTTCCACAAGTACCAGAAAACATGTAACTTGTGCAGCAAATTACGTTAAGTAAATTAAAAACTTTCAGACCTGATAATTTGCATCTGCTTTAGTGACCTACTGTAAGCTAATAAATAATATGTACATATTAAATAAACTACAGCTTAGTGGTTAGCAATGTTCACAGCAAGAAGGTCCTGTGTTTGAGCTCTAGTTTGGACCTGGGGTCTTTTTGTGTGGTGGATACAATTTTCTCCTCTGTTTTCTCCGGGTACTCCAGGTTCCTCCCACAGTCCAAAAACATGCATGTTAGGCTGCCTTCAGTCTAAGAGATCAGAAACAGAGATCTGTGATCTCAATGGGATTTGCCTGGGTAGAAACACAGGAGCTAATGTTATCTTAAAAAGCTTGAGTGGATTTAGTTACTCGTGCTATTGCTAAATTTTGATATTTTATGAAATTGTGAGTTTTTATTGTTTTAAATGTTTGTGACTAAAATTAACCAAGCCAAAAAAAAGTAAGTCACTGTCAGACTCAAATTCAGTCAACTATCAAAGACATGATTTAAGTTTGAGACTTCCTCAGAATCACTTACACTATAAAGTGTTTGAACAGCTCACTTTTGTGTAACAAGTGAGCACTCCATTACACTTTACATCTATATATATTTTCTGTGTATGTCATGTAATTTTCTTTATTTAGAGCATTTATTTAGTTTTGTTCATTGTGACTGGTTTAAATATAGTGTGGTGACAGTTGTTCAAGAGTTAGGGTGTTCATCTGCTAACCAAAGGGTTTCCTGTTTGAACCCCTGCTCCGTCCATCTCAATCATTGTGTCCTTGGACAAGACAGGTCATCCTCCTTGCCTGCTGGTGGTGGTCAGGTGGCCCGGTGGTGCCGGTGTCTGTCAGCCTGCCCCAGAGCAGCTGTGGCTACAGTGTAGCTTACCACCATCAGTGTGTGAATGTGTGTATGAAAGGGTAAATTACTGCAGTGTAGGTACATGATATTATAACTGCTGTAATTTTAGATGTTGACCAGTTCAGAACTTTACTTTACAACTTAAACTGACTGCTTGTAAAAGCTTTTAGACTGTGTTGTGAATGAAAAACATTTCAGTGTTTTACACAAGATTTAAAGTTGTGAGAACATAGATAACCTATTGAAAATTAAAGTTTCTTTGCAATAATTAGACTGATAAACAAATTATGAAACAAATCTTCTGAAACTGTCGTTAGACATTTTAATAATTGGGTTGATACAGTACTTTAAAGCATTATAGAACCACTGAGACATTTCTCTCTGACATTTATGTACTCTGACATGCAGCTTTGTTTTCCTGCTTGTCATGTGATTCAGGAGTGTTGTTTCTGAACACCTGAGTCCTTGGCAGTGTTGACTTATTGTGAGGCTGTCTGTGTCTTTTGGTTTCTTGTTGAGCTGCCATCTGAGAACACAGCATCTGGGTTTCTCTCATTAGCTCACAAACTCGCAAGCTCATTGGAGGTCTGTGAGCTCGTTTAACAGTCGAAACTTGACAGCTGCTAAATCTTTTCTTATTGGACTCTAACTCTGCACATTAGTCAGCTTAAATGAACCAATGCTTTGGGATCAGTTTATCTTCTGTTCTGTCAACATGTAGTTCTAAAGAAAATAAGGGTAGTTTGCTTTGTTGATTCTTTAGTTTTAATCAGAAAATACAGTACATCAGTGTTTGATTTTATCAGTTGTTTTATGTTTCTGAGTTTGATGCATCCTTCATGACTGTGGATAACACACAAGAACAATGTGTCGAAGGTGGTGCTTTGAAGGAAATATAGCTGGGAGAGTCAGCAGAGATCTAGCAGCCTCTCATCAGAAAGGCATTTCCTCCACAGCCACTTCCTGTTAAGGAGAAGTTGTCAAACTCACAGCAGAGAGCTGGCCTACACTCAGGGCTCATATGGAGCCAGTCATCTGGTCATCAGGATGCTTTTATTACTGCCGTGAGTACACTGCCTCGTTTTTGACCTTGTACGTTGAGCTATTTCAAAGCCCAAGTTTTATTATTGTCGTCTGCAATTTTCTTCTCTCCACAGAGACACAAATTATGTTCTGAGTAAGTACACAGCACAATCTGAGAATGATGTTTAAAGAAGAAGGTTTTCAATTTCACAACCGAAACAATAAACAGAAATGTTATAACTGGCTCTAAAGTCCATCCTTGTATTATAATAATCTGATGCTGGTAATACAGCATGGCATGGTTAAGACATGCTTCATACTAAAATATGTTCTTTTTTTATTTTAAACTGCTTGTTTGATTATGATCTTAATTTGCCAGATTTTATTCAGTTCAGTATATCTATATCACTCCAAGTCATTGTTAATTGTGATAGCAAATTTTAATTAATCTTACCTAAAACACAAACATGGCATTTTTATCTTGTGTTTTTTTTTTTGTTACTATGAAAATAACGATTGACAGTAGGTCTGCTGTCACTGTACCAGGCGTGAATTATTTATGGTAATTTACTTTAAGTTCTTGATTAAACCTTATGAATATAGTAGTATCAATAATCTAAACAGTTCTACTTATGAAACTAATTAATATTTAGTAATACAGAATATTTATGTTGACGTTTTAAAAATTAATTAGGCATTTACTAGTATATATATGCATGTGTATATGTAGATGTATAAAACCTGTTAAGACTGCTGGTTGTAACGGTAGAGGTAGTGGAGAACTAGGTTGATAATGCTACGTCCAAGCTACTTATCCTGTTGCCACAATCTCTGCTCTCCGTCTGGATGTTACAGACAGGGGGATTTGATAGGGTGGGCAGTTCCTTTGGGATGCTTAGCCTGGAGGGGGTGCAAGTCTGGTGGCCCGTCAGGCCTATAATACACTTAGGGAAATGCTGAGCACTGATCTTGTTAACATGAATACTATAACTTTGAAATCTGTGCAGCTATTTTTTCCCTCAGGCTTGGTTTGTTGGTGTTTAAAGTCAGTTTTGTCCTTTCTTAGACAATGAGCTAAACTACTCTACTCGGATCTTCTCATTTTCTGAGCACTAAGCTCAGCTCTTCTCTGTTTTATCATCTGATGTTCAGAGTTATGCATCACAGCCAACTGACCTTAGGGAAAACACACATGGCTATAACTCAACCAGTTTTATAAATATTTAAATACATTACATTGTGGTAGTTACTGAGAGATATTCACTCATATTCCTAGTGCTACGATATATCACATTGTTACATGATAATGCACGTAAAGTCATTACCAAGGTTTGACCAAAACAACAAAAAGTAAAGTGAAGTTTTTAAAATTGCATTAAAGTTAAAATTGAAATGTCTGTATGACTTCCTTTTTAGTTATTTTTTTCCCTGTAAGAGACATCTGTTGTAAATTGGTGCTATACAAATAAACTGAATTGAATTAAAGTTAGCTGGTGAAATGCATTTCTTCAAGAAATTCTAGGTGTTTAATTTCTATTTTCTAAATTAGATTATAGTGGTGGAAACAGACAGACACCAGACATTTGTGTGGGAAACATGACAACACCCACATCTGCCTTTATCCATATTAATCCCACTATGGGCCCTTGAGCAAGGCCCCTTACCCTCCTGCTGCTCTTTAAATGGCAACCCTCTGCTTTACACGTGCGCTTACATGTGCACTGATAAAAAATATAGAGATTGAATTGCCCAGTTGGGGATTTATTAATCAGTAGTGCTGATCTCAGTATATTTAAAAAAAAACAGGAAAACATAAACTTTATGAAACATTTGTGATAATATTCCAAAATGAAATCTTTAAGATAGTGAGTTTCCACTTTGTCCTCTATTCTGTTTAAAGGTCTTTGTATTTGAATTGTAAATTTGAATAAAAAACCAACAATAATTTGTCACCAGCCTTTTCCTGTGGGATGTACACCCCACAGGAAGTAAACGGCTGAACATAAGGAGTGGCAGAAATGACACTCACAGCATTTCCTCTGTAGGGACTGTGAAGGAAAGGTTGAATAACTTTTTTCTTTTCTTTGCCTGCTGAAAGCTGGGATGTTTTATTATGACTGCTCCAGTGCATTGTAGTGTGGAAATCAGTGTTTATAGGGCTCCAAGGGTGGGGATGTGGGGACGGTCTCTCCTGCTGGCAGCTAAAAGTCACTTCCCCCTTTGGCTCAGACACAAAATGAGATCAGAGGTTGGAGAATGACAAACATGATAAGAAATATTTATTATTTGCGTCAATCCCAGTCATAGTCCCAACTCTCATCGAATTTACAACCCCACTGGTGACAGACACATCAAAGTAACTACAATAATGATGATTTAATGAACCATCAACAATAAAAAGTGTTGCAGAAATACATCAAGTATACATTTAACAAACTTAGGAATTGAAAATAGTTTTAAAAGATTGACTCTTGTCTGTAAAGAATTTACCCTGATTTTTTGAACAATATAATGAAAACCCTTCCCTTCAGCTGTTCCTTGTTGGATACACGGGGGTCACTGGTGCCCATATCCAGCAGTCACAGTGCGAGGGGCGGGGTTAACCTGGACAGGTCGTAAGTCCATCACAACCTATTAAAATTCAGATGCAATATTTTCTGTGGGGTTAAATTCAACTTACTCATTTCGCTTTCTGAAATTCAGCGGCTGAATTTGCCATGTGAAATTTGCCGTCTAACATTCAGCGTAAGGAAGACAGGCAGGGTTACTATGGGTCACAGACATTAGCAAATGCTGTCAAATTTCCTTCCATATAGGTACTCAATCAACCAGAAAAATGTTGTTTAAATAATTACAGTTAAATATTTTTACGGTTCTTTGTGTGGTCCCCGTGGTCAAAAAGCGGCTTTTGTTTAGAAAACTAATTTAAAACTAGTCCTGGAAAATGTGGTGTGCTGTTACCATAGGCAGTTTCGAACTGGTTTGGTTTATACCCAGATGTGAGAACTGATTCAGACCTTGTTTGTTTTCCCACCACAGAGCCATCATTACTTAACTTTAAATATCTCTTCCAGTAGCTTAAACCTCCCTCTTTTGTATTTCAAATTTCTGTGGATTACTGTGGTACAGGAAGATGCTGTAAATCCTCTGATCACTTTTATTCTTTCACTTTCTTTGCAAGTGTCCTAATGTTACACCAGTCTAGTTTATAAAAGTTGTTACAAAAAAGTGTGTTTTGTTAACAATGTTAACAAGCAAGTCTAACTACTGAGTGAGTTTTCTTTAACACAACATATAAATGCTGCTTTGAAACAGAACAGAAAATGCTTATAAATATATTAATGCTGATAAATAAAACTTAGTAGCCTAGGTGAGTTTTCACAAAAGGTAAGTGAAATTGGTGCCAAAAATGAACTGAATGATACAAGTTTTACTTATTGTTAGCAGTTCTTTTGTTGTTCAATATGGTGTTTGTACAGGCTGCAAAACTGTACAGTATTTTTGTACTGTTGCCCTTCTAAATGGGACCTTTCTGTAAGGAGTTCTTGTATGTTCCCCCTGCACTTGTGTAGGTTTTCTCAGATACAATGGTTTCCCCTCACTGTTCAAAACCATGCATATTAATTGCATACTAATTGTGACTAAATTAGCCACATTTGTTTCTGTATGGCCCTGTGAGGAACTTGCATCCTGTTCAAGGTGCATTACACCTCTCATTTAATGAACTCTGGAGACAGGTAGCAGTTCTCATGGGGAACAGGTGTCTGAGCTCAGCGTCTGTCTATAACATTACGTGATTTGTCTGTTAAGATGCCTAAAAACACCAGACTGGATCTACCAAACAATTCTGTAAAATATGGATTCTCATTTTTAGCTGCTTCATTTGTTGCTACTTTTAGTTCCCAGACAGATTACTAAATAAAAATAAATAAATAAATAAACATACAAACATCAAAAGTTTTGGCAGACTTTCTCAGAATGCAGACCTGAACATAATTTAACTACTGGGTGATTTTTTTGACAGAAAAAATCATAAAAACACAGTCAACACCAAAAGATGAGCATTAGAATATGCTTTAAGTAAATTAAACTCTAAAAATTCCATGAAAGTCTTGGTTTGTATGCTATATTCTAATTTATGTTTGCCCATGTTTCAAATTGCCCATTTGCTTAGAAAACCTAAATGAATGACTGTAGCGGCTCCTGTGCAGAATTACTATTTTTAACCACACAAATATCCCAAATTGCATTACAAATTCTATGAAAAAGGACATCATACGCGTTGCCTAATGTTTGTTTTGTTGCTTTTTGGTGCACAAAGTTGTCATTTTTTTCTCCCTGAGGTTGTGCTGTGAACAGTCTAATAATTAAATCAGAGAACCAGATGCTCTCTTGCACTCCCTCCTGAAACTGGAGTATTTTGATTAGTTCATGTGATGTCTGGATAAGTACTGGCTGAATCAATGAGCTAAAAGAAGCAGAATGTGTCCAAAGGGCAGAAATGTTTTCAAACCAATAAAGGTCTAGTGGAGCTGCCTGCAGTTTTAATCACTGCTAACAGCATATGATAAATCTAATCACAAATGTGGGTGGTGACCTGTCCTGCCCCATAACTGCAAATAGGTAAAAAAAAATAAAAACTGAGAATGACACACTAAAAAAAATACTGTATTTAAAATTGCTCAAATAGTTGGAAAACAAACAAAACAATGCACAGCAAGCTAAGCAATTAGGTAAATTACATGATTTATTAATAGGAATTACTTTGGGAGGTTTTTGTTTTTTTCTTTATGTTTTTTTAAATAAGGCTGTGGCTCACCTCCCCTAGGACTAGTTGTCTTTGTAAATGCAGGCTGGTTTTTAGCCTAGGTTGTGTCAGGAAAGACATCTGGAGTTAAACTATTGCCCAAACTTCTGCACAAGTTCACTCACTGTGGCAACCCCTACAGGAGAAAGCAGACAAAAGAATAAAAGAAAGTTTAAGACAGAAATCCTCCTGATAGCTTAAACCGCCTGTGAGTCTTGCTTCAAGCAAAGAAGTTCAAGTAGCAAGGAGTCTTCAGGAGCGATGGCACAATGCAGTTGGGATGAACTGACCCAGTGCGCCTTCATTTTATGTAATGAGGGCTTTGGTTTAGTCTGTCACGAGGAAGAACGAGCCAGGATACCTTAGCACTTAGGATACCTCCTAAGTGTCTTCGTCTGGAGGGTATTTGGGCACATCCCACGAGGAGGTGAAACCTTGGCAGAACTAAAAATTGCTGAAAGAATATGGTTGTTTTTTGGCCAGGGAACACTTTGGCGTTCCCCAAGAGGAGCTCGAGAGTTTCTCCGGGGAGACATGGTCCAGGTTTTTCTTCTTGTTTTGTTGCTTCCTCAATCTAACCCCAGAAAATCTGGAAAAAAATGCATGGATAGTTTAAGTATTTGCATAGTTCTGTGTTAAAAGGGAGTTTTTCCGTTCCATTGTCACCAATGTGCTCGCTCAGGATAGGAGATTGCAACAAAATGAAGATTCAGTGCAATCTGCTGGCTTCTTTAGATTGATTGTTTTTTGCACAGTGCCCTGAGATGACGTTTGTTGTGACTTGGCGCTATGTAAATAAACTGAATTGAAATTTTACTGCTAAATAACATGTCTTCACAAATCAGCTCCAAGTTGGAACATAAAACACATATTCACAATCACCTGAAATAACTTCCTTGGCTGTTTTCTGTCAGTTTTTTTTAAGTCTGAGTCTTTTTAGTCACAGTTTTTCTCTGTTATACATGAAACTGGCATTATTGGCCACTTCACATTAGCCTTACAATTTGCCACAGCGAATGAAAAAATGGCTATACATGAGTCATTTTTGCACATTTGAAACATTTGAGTATTTTGTATGGTAGTAGCTGATAGTCATTTATAACACATATTCAAAGGGTTAATGGATTGTGTAAGGTCCATGGCATCCAAGGCAGCAGGCGATTAGCATTCCTTCTAGAAAAGCTACTTTCATTCACAAGTTATGAAAGTCTGTGGTGACAGTCAAGTAATTCCAATCTGCACAGTTGTTATTAGAAAAGTGTGGAGGGAGCGTTTTTGACGCGCCTTCAGCAGAAAGGCAGGCTGAGCCTCCTAATGGCCTCGACATGTGTCTCATTACCAGGCAACATGTGGTGATTTGCCTTGCAGAGATTTGGTGTTACTCATTGTCTGATTTACATGCCAGAAGGACCTCACCCACCATTGTTCTGCAGTCAGAGTTAAACAGAGCAGGGTGGTCAGGCTGAGGTTTGAATATCTGCTCCTGCAGACCACCCAGAGTTTACATTTGACCTCTCCACACCCCTACACACCCTCTGCCTCCCCAGCGTCATAAACCAATAGCGCATGTTAGGATTAGGAAAGTTTCCTAATCAAGGGGTGGATTACAGCATGAAGAAATGACTGATATAACTACCCAGTAAAGTCGGAACTATAAAACAATTGGCAAGTATATAATTTAAAAACGTGGAAGTAAAAACACAAGCTGAATGAGTAAAGTGACACAACAAACAAATGCTTTGATCAAAAGCGTTGAGTTCCTGTAAGAATAAAATGTTTATCTCTTCTTCTCAGAGTCTTGTCAGACTCTTTAGCATTTTAAGACCTAGAAATTCAAATCTGTTCCACATGAGATTTGTATGTTCTGTTGTGTAAAATAAAAGCTTGTGCGGAAAACTTTTTTTTTTTCAGTCAGCAAAAATGTAACCGACATGTTTGTACAGTGGAGGTAATATTTTAAAACCAGCTTGTTTACCGAAAAATTTTAACGTAAGTAACATGTGCAAGGACAGGTCAAGGTAAAAAGTATTCTAGTTCTCTCCTAAAGGCCACTCACAGTTTGTTAGAACAATTGGTGGTTATGATAAAAGTGTAGGTATAAATTTTGAACATGTTTTGTTGTGTTTTTGTGTAAAGGTGATCTGTACAGGATTACTCAAGCACAGGGACAGTTGAGATGAGCTCCAGTTTTGCAACTTTCCTTGAATTAATGAATCACATAAACAATTTCGAAACTATCAAACAAATTTTTTAAATGTCTAAAGACATTCTCCAGGGTGCCAGTCCAGCTCCAGATCCAAAAATTCAACAAACATCAAAGTGCCTCTAATAAACCCTACTGTAATTTCAGATTTACTTTTGTAATAATCTAAATTGGCAAAATGTCAATATTTTGATGTCAAACTGAACTGAAGAAAAAAGATGGTTAAAGCTGCTGCCAGTGGCACATTAGGGTCACCATGGCAACCACACACCTGTGTCTGTCACTCCTTCATAGCAGTTCATCAGACAGAAACAGACTGCGTAATAAGCATCAAACAGGCAAAGTACTAAAATATTAAGTTGTTTTAAAATAAATCCCTGAATTGTAATTACCAAACGCACATAGCAGACAGGTGTGGGCCAGATTTGTTGTCAAGCTGTCCGTGCTGGCTGA
Source organism: Millerichthys robustus (assembly GCA_034783495.1). NCBI lineage: Eukaryota > Metazoa > Chordata > Actinopteri > Cyprinodontiformes > Rivulidae > Millerichthys > Millerichthys robustus. Next base: position 19,924,569 of record JAVKLF010000132.1, read on the forward strand.
CTGCTGGCATGCCAAGGGGTTTGTCAACCGGCCTGGTCTGGCAATAACTGCATGTGGTGCTGACCCATGCATAGGCCACCAAAAGGCCGCTATTCATTAAGGTATCTGGGTCGACCAGCCAGAACTGGGATAAACAAATTTTGATTTCTGGGAAGTGTCTTGTCTTCACATGTCCAGTTTCATGTTTAAAGTAGGTGACAAAGTTGCAAAAACATTTCCACGTTTAAAGAGAAAATTTTGAGCTCAGATACAATAATTGTCAATAAGAGTTTGAATACAACGCTGCAGAAGGAGTAGCAAACCAAAATGTTTGACAAAAATATTAGAAGAACTACTGAACAGTAGGGCTATTAGGAAAACCTGTGATGTGCGATAATAGTGCTTAATGTTGTGATGACAATGAGATAAAATAACTAAAACTTAAGTATGCAATGCTCTGGGTTCAGAACAAACAAGTAATACATTTTTTCTACTCCAATATCACAGTTTTATAAAAAAAATAAAAACTCCAAATAGACAGCTGCACACAATACAGTTTCTAATGACGTTAGGACATCGTCCCCATAAAACATTGTCTGATGCTCTACATACCTACTATCAGTTTATTTTTAATTATAAATAAAATCTCCCATTAGGAGACATTCTATTTTTTTGTTGTTGCTAGCATTTTCCTCACTTGCCTTGCTCTCAGCCAATGTGACTCTCACTAAGCTTGCTCAGCTCGGTTGGCTATCCACCTGTGCCTACGTAGGGGGCGGGCATCTAATCCCATCTAATCCAATCTGATTACATTTGGGGAGTACAAATTTTTATTAAAGAGATTTGAAAACTTGCCTGTAGGTTATTGTTTCCTGTGAAAACCCTTCTAGTGACAATGTGGTATTGATTTTTAGAAGCCTTAAATAGGTTGTATTATTGTTTTTGTGTTATTTGATGTGATAAATGCAACAGGTCTGTCAAGAGATTTTTCCTGCATAAATAAAGGATTATATATATATATATATATATATATATATATATATAAGCATATGCTTCAATGCTTATAAACGGAAGCACTTTTAAACTAACATTTATTTTTTGACAAAGAAATACTCAGGATACTTAGAATTTATTATGAACTGATTCCAAACAAAGCATTGTTATTGTTATTTTTTGTCCTAAATAGTATAATTCTTACAGGATATAAGTTTATGTCGTATACTATAAAGTAGCTGTCAGGCCTTATATGTCAAAAGAATACTTTCTGCTTCAGTTGTTGGGAGATTCACAACTTTAAAAACAAGAATAAACACAAAACAAAAGGAAGCTGTAATCTTTCGCATTCTGCAGCTGGAAACACTTAAAAGCTTAACTGCTGTTTGTTTGAGCTGTGCTGCTCTTCATAGGGGAGGTGATGTGTGTGATCACAGCAGCAGGAACAACAATTACTTCATTCTTTTTTATTAAATTGAAAAAAGGGATTTAATTAGGGTCCTCAAACATCATTTGAAAACTACATGTATGTAGGCTGATGTACTAACAGACATAATATGAAATCAACAACAAAAAACAAGTAATTGTGAAATCAGTCACTCAATCACCTTCCACATATGTTGATATGTAGTTCTGAAATCTGGATATGCGCTTAATGTAAACAAAATTTAATTTGTGATAAACACGTGAAAGTTGGCAGCTGGTCACACATTTAGTGAATTCATGACATTACCACCATATTCCATGTGGATATATAAAATAAACAAATACTATATAGGCTAATAATTGTCAGTGATGTGAATCAGC
>JAVKLF010000132.1:19928851-19943347 GCA_034783495.1 Millerichthys robustus
ACCTTGTTTTAAAAAAAGTTTATTTCTAACTACAGAAAAAAGAAATCTTTTCTTTATAGACTCTTGTTAGTGTATTTATCACAGCAATCTTTGAGAAGATGATTTTTTATTGTGCTATTTAGCAGCTTTTCTGATGTTGACTTGAAAATTAAACTTTATGCTTGAATCACATTAACTGCTTTAGAAATTTCGCAAATAGAGCTGTATGTGTTTCTGATTTTCATTTTTTGAGGTATCAATTGTGAATGGTTCTCTCATTTTTTACATTAATGGTAAAATCGGTTATATCATAAAATATTTTACTTTTTATGTTTATTTAATACATTTCTACACTCGTGGAAAAGAGATATCTTGATTATCAGTTTATATCATACGCCTCTACCTGACATGGTTCTGTCTTTTCCAGTGCCTTCTCCCAGTGCCTTACGACTGGATGCCACTGCCTCCTTTGTTTCTGCCAGGGAAGTTGTTGCCATAAAGGACTATTGCCCATCTAGTTTCACCACTCTCAAGTTCTCTAAAGGAGACCACCTTTACGTTCTTGATTCGTCGGGTGGAGAGTGGTGGTATGCCCACAATAACACGGAGATGGGTTACATCCCTGCAGCATATGTGCAGCCTATCAACTATAGAGACTCGTCCTTCAGCGACAGTGGGATGATTGACACTGTGGGAGACAATAATGAGGAGGCAGCCAAAGAAATGGATCTTTTGGGAGAATGGACAGGAGTGATTTTGAAACCAACCACCTTCCAAAATGGAAATCCTTTTGCAACAACCCATACCTCTACAAACCCTTTTCTAAATGGAGGACGACAGAGTTCACTTGATCAGAACAGCAATGAGAAATCTGTTGATCTTCTTCTGTTTGATACACTCTCTTCACCCAGTTCTACCAGAAACACTGCAGACAATGATTTTAGTAGTGGCATTTTTAACTTGAACCCTATTAGTCCAACTGTGAGTGCAGGGCAAACATTACACAGGGACAACCCGTTTTTTAGAAGCAAACGTTCTTACAGTTTGTCTGAACTGTCCATTCTTCAGGCTCAGACAAATGCCCCTCAGTCCACCACTGGCTTTTTTGGAGGACTTAAAGCACCAGCGCCAGAACAGTTTCAGAGCAGGGAGGATTTCCGCACTGCATGGCTAACCCACCGCAAGCTGGCCAGATCTTGCCATGACCTGGATTCGTTGGGTCAGAATCCAGGTTGGGGTCAAACGCAGCCAGTGGAGACAAACATTGTTTGCCGTTTGGATAGCTCAGGAGGTGCTGTCCAACTTCCTGACACCAACATTAGCATCCACATACCCGAGGGGCATGTGGCACACGGGGACACACAACAGATCTCAATGAAAGCTCTGCTTGACCCTCCACTAGAGCTTAACAATGATCGCTGTACCACCGTAAGCCCTGTGGTAGAGATCAAACTCAGTAACATGGAAACCAAAACCACCATTACCTTGGAGATGAAAGTATCTGTTGTGGTAAAAATGGAAAGTAGGCAGACGACCAAAGTCTTATGTGTCAGGAGTGATTGTAAAGAGGGACCTTATACTCCCATTCCTCATGCATACATGTATGAGGACACAGTTCAAGTGTGCCTAGACAACCTCGAACCATGTATGTATGTGTGTGTGGTGGCTCAGGCTCAGTCCATTCTTCCAGACTCCACAGTTTGGGAGCATGTGGTGAAAAAGATCACCTTAGGAGTATATGGTCCGAAACACATTCATCCATCGTTCAAAACAGTTGTTGCTATGTTTGGCCATGATTGTGCCCCAAAGACTCTTTTGGTGAGTGAGGTTGGAAAACAAGCACAGTCTACACCACCAGTTGTGCTTCAGCTTTGGGGTAAACACCAATTTGTATTGTCCAAACCACAAGACCTAGATGTTGGAGTTTACTCCAACATGGCTAACTATGAGGTAAAGGCTAGTGAGCAGGCCAGAGTGGTTCGGGGATTCCAGGTTAAACTAGGCAAAGTTAGCCGTCTAGTTTATATAATATCGTCACGCAATGCTGAAGATGTTTCTGATTTCACATTAAGAATCCAAGTTAAAGACGACCATGATTGTATATTGGCTCAGTTTTGTGTACAAACACCAACACCACCACCTAAGGCGGGTCCAAAGACATCGGTGCAACGACGATTTCTGAAGAAGAAGGAAGTGGGGAAAATAGTTTTATCTCCGCTTGCCATTGCCACCAAGTATCCTGTTTTTCAGGACAGGAAAATAAGTAACCTGAAATTTGGCAAATTAATCAAAACTGTAATCCGTCAAACAAAAAATCAGTACTTGCTCGAGTACAAAAAAGGAGACTTTGTAGCTCTTTTGAGCGAGGAGAAAATTAAGCTGAAGGGTCAATTGTGGACAAAGGAATGGTACATTGGATATTATCAAGGCAAAATCGGGCTTGTTCATGCTAAGAATGTTCTAGTGGTTGGAAAAGTAAAACCCATTTATTTTAATGGGCCTGATCTTACAACTTCATTGTTATTAGAGCAAATACTGAAGCCCTGCAAGTTCCTCACCTACATTTATGCCTCTGTAAGAACTATACTGATGGAGAACATCGGCAACTGGCGAGCATTTGCAGACGCCCTCGGATATGTCAACCTACCCTTGACGCATTTCTGCCGCACTGAGTTGGACAGTGAGCCAGAGAGGGTGGCTTCGGTGCTGGAGAGCCTGAAAGAGGATTGCAACAATGCCGATAGTAAAGACAGAAAGTCCTTCCAGAAAGAACTTCTGACGGTAAGTTACAGTCTTGGAGTAATGTTTCCTAAAATGAACTGATTAAAGCATACTGTAATTGCTTTTTCAAGGTCCTGAGATGCATTTGGATTTGTTTTGACCTTCATAGGTTAAATGAAATAGCTGCATATTTGTATTCTTCTGGTAGGAAAATTCTCCCATAGAAAAAATGTTCCTTTCCTACAATTTGTAATCTCCTCACAGCTGCTTCAGGCTTCAGGCTTTAGGTTGTGATCCAGTCTGTTAATTCTGCTGGGAGTGCAGTCAATAAATGCTGTGTAGGCATTGAGTTCTAATAGGGACCTGAGGAGCTGTGGAAAGCATACCACTGTATGTTGATTTTCACAGGGCACAGTGTACACACATTATGCTGATCGGATCATTCCAGTTGATCCTAATGAATATACAAATCAAACCAGCAGGAAAAAACCCAAGAAGTGCAGCATGTTCAAGAAGTAACCCCTTACTCATGTCATTTGAACTGAAAGTCTTAAAAAGGGGTTCACAGACAATTGTAGTATACAGAATGTTTGGTGTGATGTTGTATAGTAAAATTGGATGGTATATTTATCTTTTAATGCTACAAAATAAAAATTTAAAAAAATGATAAAATGCTAAGCTGCAGAAATGGTTGCAGAAGCAGAGTTTATACAATGGGCGGTTGTGTTATCACTAAACACAGGACTAGAAGCCAGAAGCTGAACCCATAAATACCCTCTAGTTGGCAGGTTCCAGTTCACTTTTTAAGGTAAAGAATCAGGACATGTTCCTTATTAATAAATAACAATACTCTTCAGATAATTGTGTTATTTTTTTAATAGTCATCTCAGCAGCATGACATTTATTTTGCAATATCTTATCAATGTTATCTTTCCAAAACTGCATTCATATTTATTACAACAATTTGATGTCACAGGCACTTTAAGAGTGGGTGGAAATGGGTGTCACAAAACTGAGGAGGGCATCAAAACAATGCCCTGATACCCTTCTAGCTAAATGTCTGCTGGAAACATACAAACTTACTTGTCCTTTTATTTTTTTTTTTCATGTTTTGTCCAAAAACGTGATTATTCCCCACATCCCCAGGCAGGAAGTGATTCTGCTTTACAGATGGATAACATATTATAACTGCTCCTATGATTTCCAGCTTTAATGCTAATGGTCCTGTGTGCTGCAAAACTAAGCATTTTGTGTTTACTTTGTGTCCGCTCTAACCTTTTAGACTGTTTATCCTGTTTATGCCTGTTTCTGTGTGTCAGTGTCAGTACATTATCTTCCTGAGAGTCTCTGACAGAGGACACAAATGTACTACAGCTGAAGTAACACAGAGCAGGAACACTGTAATTTACATAAGATTGTAAACACTAGTTAGAACCATTTATAGACAGAGAAACTGCAGTATGGAGAACATAATAAAAGGTGGTGAATGAAAATAAACCCTGTTGGGAAGTTTGACTCTACTTTTGTTTTTATGTTATTTCTGTCTGGATTACACTGAAACTGCTGGGTTTTGTGGAAGCAATCACAGCATACAGCAATCTATTTGTTTTAAGGTTAAAAAGAATGAAAACAGTTTGTCTGTCTCTGTTGCACAGAAATAAATGAATGTTGTTGCTGTTCCCCTAAAGAGTAGGTTTGTTATTGCCTGTGTGAACTGCAAATATGAAAACCATCAAATGGATTCATCTTCTGGTTTTCAAATGAACAGTTCTGTATATCAGTGAGGACTGTCTCATCCTGTGAGGGTTTTGACACGAAGGGAAGTCTATTTGTGGAAAAAAAGAGAGCCAAATCAAAAGCAGTGTGGTTTCACCAAAGAGCCGCCTTTATGCTCAAATGTCTGAACCTAATTGGGTTGCTTTGATTGTTTGTGAAGGAAAAAAATATCAGTCATGTGTTCTTCCATACTGTTTAATATACAGTATTTAGTAAACATAATTTTATTTTTGTTAAATAAGCTTCTCACTGTTACCATGTGATTAGTTAGAAATAGGCTTTTATTAAAATGATCTTGAGTATTTGGCAATTAAGAACAATTAGAACATAATCATTCATGATAAAAGTGGAATTTGACTGGACTACTAACTGACAAAAAATAATTGTTTATACTGAGAAAAAAATATAGGAAAAAAATACTGCCACAGGAATGATAGGACGTATATGACATATGTTTTGTTTTGTCATCAATCCATGTTCCCAACAATGACATAATTTGTGTTTTGCATTTGATCTATCACACACGAGAGACACCCAAGTGTAGCAGCGGGCAGCAATTTGAGTGCAGTTAGGTGTCTGGCTGAAGGACGCCACAACATGTGGGCATGGGAGGAAATTGAACCTGTGACTTCCTGGTCCCAAGTTGGCTGCCCTACCACTGCACCACAGCTGACACAACATAAGAGAAGAAGAGTTTACAGGGGAGCCGACAGAAAACATCCGAGACTATAATCCAAAATGCCCAGGTCTAACCATGCTGATGAAAAAATAAATTTTGATAGAAAAACTAGCTTGAATGTGCACATCTTCATTTCAAAGGTGTACTCCAGTAGATTAAATCATAAACGTAGGAGAATCTGCAAACATGGGTCCAAAGTGAGCAGTGGTGGGCAATGAAAAAATCCGCACAATCTACATTGCCGTTTTGCAAGTCACTCACATGAAAACTGGCTGCTCAAAATGTGTCTGCACCATTCAATGGCCATTTGATGATAAACATTCAGAATCTAATGGGACTGCAACAAAATACTCAGGGTTTTTAATTTTTTCTTTTAATTTTGCATCATCATCATCTAATTTCCAAAATTCTCTGTGAGATTTTAAGGTATTAATAACATTTTTAGAAGTCCTAGTATACCTTTTAACTGTATCAGAGCCCAACTGTGGAGTGTTCGGCTAACTGTTAAGTGCATACCTCTCCCAGTGTTTAATAACTAAAAAGAGTAAATATGAAGCTAAACATTGGAAACAGACCACAATTTTTTGTTTCAGTGTTAGGACATTTTGCTTTAAAACTAGTCATTTTTCTTAATATAGTTTCCTTTTAAATAGAGTACTGTGCAATAAGTAAAAAGAGAAACAAATGTAGTAAAGGCTAAAGTTAGTGACTATACAGAAGGAATTTTTCATGTTTGGTTGATTAAAAAAATCATATTTGTGCCATAGCGATGTCATTTGTTAGTCAAAAAATAAAAATTACTGATGAAAATTAAATTTATCGGTCTGTTTTAGGCCTTGACATGCTTCTAAAAATGTTTGCAGAAAGTAGTGTTTGCTCTTTGTGTTTGTCAGTGGAGTTGTTTTTCACTGCAAGTTTGAATTCAAACAAGTCTCTACAGGAGAAGTAATAACAAACCAAATCTGTCAAATCTGTGTATTCGGATTTATGTCATGTTTTCACATCAAAAGTTTCCAGGTGATAGTGCCTGTGAAGGAAGCTTCCTTCAGATATTTACCAGTGTGGAGCTGCAGAAAAATCTGATGTGTGTGTGTCACATATTTGTCAGGAGGTTTTTGTTGTTGTTTGTCAGTGGATAATGGCGAGCATCCAGCTTGTGTTTGTTAGATCTAAGGCCGACAGATGTTTCCTGCTTCATTGTTCACAAACTAAACACAAGTTCCAAATGTGGACCTGCAGGCGCCTGCAGTACTTACAACCTTATTATCCTTCCTATAATCCCTCTTGAGCCAGAACCCTGCTGACCAATCACCACCATGTTCTCTGTGGCAGGTAAACTCTTACATAACAAGTAATCAGTTAAGCTGCATTGCAGATGGACTTCTCAGTTACTCTCAAGGAATGGAATAATCGAGTTACACAGCAAATATGACAGCACTGAATTAACACTAACTAGTGTTTCGTGTTTACCCAAAGTGTATGAATCTCCAACCCCTGGGTACAAAGTAGGGGTATGATTTGTCAGAGGTGCATTTTGATCATTACCCAAACTAATAATAAAACTGACAAAGTTGTTTTAATGAGGACTTTTTTAGCTATTTGTTTAGGTAGCACTGTTTTCAAAAGTGAGCACTAAAGTGTGGAGAGCTGTTTGAGGTAAAGGCTGATGGTTACACTGAACTGCATGTTTTTTACCTTGTTGGTTGTAGTTGTAGTTTAGTAAATTTGTTGCTAACATCCCCGTGATGGATTTTTTTTGTGTAAGATGACCAATACATTTTTGACAACCTGGTACCTTTAGAGGTCACACTGTCTATCCTACAGTATTACAAATAATAAAGTGATGATGTAATATTTCTTGGGGCCACATACACACTATCAAAATAAAAGTCAATAAGTGTTGGAGGTATCAGAGTGGATATGAAGCAAGTCAATACAAAACAGTCACTTCAATTGAAAACATGGTAGCAACTATAAACTTACATACAAATGTTGAACTGGTTAGATTTTTCACAAAGTGAGAAAGCAGATTTCTTGTTAGATCTGTTGGTTTGTTTAATCAGTCACACGTTTTATTGTAACAGATCGGATGATGAAATGAATCTCACTTGAAATAAACTTGGATTTTTATGTTTCTGAGCACTAAACTGAGCACCAGACATGCCTCAGTAGAAGATCTGATTCTCTTTATAGCCTCTGACAACGCTTAGGTTTCCTCTGCTGCTTTTTAACAAACAGTAGCTATAAAAAAACAACGAGGGCATGCTGTTTGGAATTTGTCAAAATGCACTGAAGACTCACCAAACATGTTGAAGAAGGTGCTGTGTCTATCAAGGACACAATGCTAAAAACACCATCCATACAGTGATGCATGGTGGTATAGCAGCATCATGCTGTGGGATGTTTGAAAACCTGAGACCTGCTGCTGTGTTTGCTGCAAAAGGTAGCTCCACAAAGTTCAAAATAAAAAAACGTGTTTCATTTAAATGACACTGAGTAGAAGTTATAGTTATTTCATAGATATTTTCTAATGTAAAATTTTGCAGTGGAAACAATAGAAACAGAAATGAATTCTGTAAGTTCTCCCTGAATTCCTCCTCCCCCTCTCGTCGTACACACACTGTTGTACAGGCAGCAACCCATAAAGCCTCGAGGCTTGAAATCACAGAGGGGGATCCTTTGTTGTATCTTTGAGCTAAAAGGGGATTTTCATTTCAGAGCTTTCACTCTGCTCCGCAGTAGAGCGTCTGACCCTTTTGAATTATTTGCAGTGAGATCAGTGTGGCAGATAGAGCTACAGAATAATAATAACATCCTATTTCTGAGGGAGGACTGAGAAGACTGGACTGATCCATTATCTACTAGCTCTTAGCGTTGTCATTTTCTACACAGCTCATTATTTTATTTATTTATTCTTCCATGACCCTCAACCTTCTTTATTTTTCTCCTCTTCTTCCTTCTGTGGTTGGGTGTGTCCTTCTGGTGCTTTTGGAATAATTGACTGGACAACAGATTGCTGACTCAGGACATTAGGTCTGGTTTTGGGAGTTAATGAAGAACAAAAAAGTTAATGTGCAGGGCTAAAACCAACGGTAAAGATCTTTATTTCTCTCCTAGGTTTTGGTTTTGATGTTCCTTTTGACAAAACGGTAAAAAAGGCCAGACAGAATATTAGTTTAAAAGCAAGGATGGAATAAAACTACGAAGCCAAACTGTGGTAGTGACGGCGTGAAGAGGCTGAATATGGGAGAGGTGGAAGGAGTCAGATGGAAAATGAAGATGGAATGGAGACATAATAAAGAAACGATTGAAGTGAGGAGATTGAGTGTCAGTTTTGTGTGGCTGAGGAGAGAAAATGAAACAAGATGACAAAAGAAATGAGTTATTTATCAAAACCTCATTGTGGGTCACAGCAAGGTCCTTCTTGTTGTTCTTTTCAAAAACAAATAGTCACTGTATGTGTGCTTTAGTATTCAGCGACAGGTAGGATTTAGATCTTTGCTCATTTCCACACGAACCTAATCTCCACAAATATGTCTGGAGGAATTTTCTTCTCATTTTGACAAGCAGATGCGACAGGGGAAGCTGTGGGGGTTCAGAGCTCAGATTGCTGAGCTAGTGAACCAAACTCTGTGGCATTTAACAAACACACACTCACACACACTGAGTGAGTCCCGTAACATGGAGAGCAGCTGACATTTTGGAAAAATACAGTGCAGCATTTAATTCCTCCACAGCTGCAGAGTGCTATAGCAGAGAGAAGAACGGCTGTGTGCTCAGCTCCGTCTGCCCACAGCACAATAAGAAGTTTGAAATCCGACTCACAGAGGAGGCTAACCTTCAGTGATTAATAGTTAACAACAGAGCATCAAAAATTTACTAGTTTGTTTTAGACCACGAAGATGTACCTGAAAAGGGCTTCTTTTTGTTTCAGCTTCCTAAAGCTGAGACTGAATATGACCTCCAGGTGCTCTTAAAAATATTCACATTCAGATTTTCCTTTAGATGGACTTGGACAAAAATGAGTAAAACAAATAATATTGTTTTACAGAAAAACAGTTTTACAGTAAATTTAAACAAATTATAAAGTTCTGAAGCTCTAAGAAAGTAGTCAGACATAATACATCTACAACTAACTAACCTTTGAGTTTATGTAATTTGTCAGTATATGTTCAGTTAGTAAATGGAAGCACCAATGATAGAGTTCAGCTGCATTAAACCAGGAAGTGGTTACAATAACTTTGGCAGGAGCTTCCTGTCCAGTGAAAACACAAAAAAATGTAAGAGTTGGTCCTTCAAAGTCAAAGATAAAGTTTGATTATGTTTGAACTGTTTCTGTTTTATTTTTATTTTTTTTATTTTTTAAGTAACATGGTTGTTACTCAAAGATCAAGCAAAGCAGTGGGCCTATAACCACCATGATCTTATCCTCGAGTCTTGTGTCAGAGTGAAAGAAACTGCTGGAGCACGGCGTCTGCATTCCCCAACCCCCCTTGACCTGCCCCTATGTTCTCAACCTCCCTCATCCTCACCCCTCCTTCATATCCTGTCGTTCCACACATTCCTCCGCACTCAGCCGGGGCCCAGAGTAGAGCATTACACTCACCTTTTTGCTTTGTTGAGTCTGTGCATCTTAAAATGTCTGTCTGCTCCTCTGTCACTGTTAGCAGGGGTTTGAGGAGGGCAAGTATTTTTAGAAGAAGAGATGTATTTGGAATGTTAGGATTAGTGAGAAGAAGGAAACTGTTTAATGGTTCAGACTTGTAAGGTTTTGATTCAGGCATAGTTCAGAGTCTTGGTTTTAAATGAAGGGACAGAGCAACACTTTTATTGACCTGCTTTAGTAACCAATATTATTTCCAGTTTAAAACTTATTGCCTGCAGTTGAAAGTAATGTTTTTCCCCGTGCCTGTGTGTGAGCACCTCTGTTTGTGTTCATAAGTAAAAAAAATATTCAACCAGTGGGCAGATGTTAATGAAACTCTCAGAACATAGTCATTGGACTTAGATCTACAGCCAATAAACATCTAGATTCAACCCTATTAAAGGTGGCCCCCACATCCTTGCTCATCAGGAGCATGCTGGGAGGTTTTACTGGCAGGTGGAGGCCACACACACTACTGAGCCTCAGTTAGACTTGTCTTTAGGAATATTCAGACATTAAATCAGTCTGTCATGTTATTTTTTCACTTTCAGATTGAGTATGAACTTAATTCCAGATTTCCATGGTGAAATAATTTTGATTTACATCGATAATTTTTGTGTTATTTTCTTCTCAGTCAATGCCACTGTGTATATAAAAAAAGTTTTTCAATGAGAATATTTAATTAACTGAGATATAGGATGTGTTGTAATGAGGTCAATTGCAAAGATGTCGAGCTAAATGTGGTATGGTAGTAGTTGAGGGTCAACCTTAACACCTTTTCAGAGTGCTATAACAGCACACATCATATCACTGACAATGTCCTGCTTAAACAATTAAACTGTATCCTTCTCAGCACAAGACTGAATAGGGGTTGATATCCACTCCTGTTTGAAACGACACTTCAACTAGTGATTCTTGTAACCATCCGTAAAATAATTTGCTGTTTTGTCCTCAGGCACAGATGTGTGTGTGTGTGTGTGAGTTCCATGAATGCACTCATATTTGCATGTGTCATGTTTGTATTTGCAAATCTATCGTGGAGCAGCCGGAGTTTCCACAGAGTTTTTGACTTTTCCCACCATCAGCAGTCATCTGGGTTGAATTGGCATAGACAGAGAGGTCAAAGGGGCCAACAGGCGGGGCTGTGCCCCTGTCCAGACCTCTTAAAACCCAAACAAGCAGCAACGTTTTTAGATACACTTGTTTTTTTATTTTTTTTGTAGTGGGACCTGAGGATAGAAAAGACATTCAGATTGCTAAACGTTTGTCAAGAGAAATAAAGTCGTTGGACCAATGTTCATTCTGAATCTCTTCGGGTAACAGGTTTGATTAAATGTTTTCCTCCCCTCAGTTCAGTTGGAACAAAAATCTGCTGTCGGAGGATTTCAGCTTGCTTTCTAGCAGAACGCATCTGGAAATTTCACAAAGATTAGATTTGTGGAGGATTTAGAAGTCAGGCTGTGGGAAATAGGATCAACTGAATAGAATGAAACCGGCTGATGTATTAGTTACTTTGTAGAAAACCAGTTTTATCATGATCTTCATGTAAATAGTTCAGTTTTTTTATTATTATTTTGCTGCTCCAGTTTGCAGTGTTTGTCGAGAAGCCAGAAATGATTATTTATCACATCAGATTTTGACTCATCTGTTCTTTATTTTGCTTCTCTACAGGCTTTGTTGAAGATGGACTGTCAGGGTCTTGTGGCCAGACTGGTCATGGACTTTGTCCTGCTGACCACTGCTGTGGAGATAGCCGGACGGTGGAGGGAGCTGGCAGAGAGGCTTGTCAAAGTTTCCCGCCAGCAAATGGATGCCTATGAGGCGCCGCACCGCGACAAGAATGGGGTTGTGGACGGCGAGGTATGTTGGAGTTTTGTTAAAGTCAACGTTAAATTATGGAGTCAATGTTAAATTATCATCAAGGTTGTGCTAATATATGTTTCTGATTTACAGGCTTATTGCAAATGTTTTGTGTGCTTTAAACAATCTGCTGCTATTTTCTTGGTCAGAAGTCAAAAGTTTTGGTCAAGATGGCAGGACCAATTTAAAATAAAACAGGAAATAACCACACAGCAACTACAAAATACAACTGTGTAGCAGACAATCCAATTTGTTTAACAATTTTGTTAAAGAAAAAAACCTACCAAGGTCGCAAATAAAACTGACAGAAGTTTAAAAAGAACATAAAATTAAACCCAATTTATGAAAATCAGTCATTGCTTTAGAAATTTGGTTTTCCAAAATAAAATTCCGCCTAATGTAACCAGATTTGGCACAAAGGTTAGTAGCATTTGAAAATACTGAAAACAAGCTACCCACAGGAACATGTTAAACTAAGGTTTGTCCTGTAATTAGCATCACAGTCCATCTGCCTAATTAAATGGTGAAAAGTAGCCGCTGTCCTGTTCAGTATCATGGTGCACCATCCATAACATGGACCACAGAAATCTTAGGACAGAATTGTCTCAGGAGCTTAAAAAAACAATTATTGAGCAGCATGTTGAACATAAAAGCTTTAACACCTCATTCAAGCAGCTGGATGTTCCTTTGACTAAAAAGATTATTCAAAGGTCTAAGTTTTGCAGGACTGTAGACAACCTCTTAGACGTGACCAGAAACAGGAAACTGGTGGCTGGCAGGTCCTCCAGCAAAATAATAAGCTAAAAACACAAATAAAAATCACCCAACTCACATTTGTCAGTTTCAATTTATTCCTGTGACCTTTGTGGGTTTGTCTGTCTTCAACAAAAGAGTACAAACAAATTTGACTGCGTTTGTAGCTACAATTTGCTTGAACTAATATAAGCATTCTTTTTGAGCCTTAAATATGCAATTTTAAAAAGTTAATCACAAGAAAGAAATACATTAGCTTTGGTTGATTAGCTGTGGTGGCCATGTTGAATTAGGTTGAGCCCATAAGTTAATCAGTAGTACATGTTAAACTCGATAATTACTTTCTAAACATTTCATTTAAATCCGTTCAGGGATTCGTTAGATATTTTGCAGCTGGCAATAATAAGCTGTTAGTAGGCATCAAAGTGTGTTTGAAGATGCTAAACTGTCTGCTCCTGTCCCTGCAGGCTATGTGGAAGCCTGCATATGACTTCCTGGTCACGTGGGCCGCTCAGATTGGTGACAGCTACAGAGACGTGATCCAGGAGCTGCACATGGGCTTGGACAAGATGAAGAACCCCATCACCAAACGCTGGAAGCACCTGACTGGCACGCTCATCCTGGTCAACTGCCTGGATGTCCTGCGATGCTCCGCCTTCAGTCCCGCCAGTCCAGACGACTACGCCATTTGAAGCAGTGTCTTCCCTACCCCATCTCACCTTCCTTTTGCTGTTGTATGGCCTGGTTTTCTTCCCATGGGGTAGTTTGAGGCTCTTCTCACCTGGGGGTAGGGGGATGCATCATCATGTTACACCCCGCCTCCACCACCACGTCTCCACCAAACATGGAGAACACCAATTGCACATTTTTTTTGTATTTTTGTATCTAATTATGGCACAGCATTTTTGTAAAGCAACTCGTTGGACTCTGTGGTTAGAAACTGTGGATTGAACACTTTTATTCAACAAAAAGATCTTTTAAATACCGTTACCTTGTTCTTGTAGCAACATCATACACATCACAACTGACTGTATTTATTTGTGAATCACAGACGAATCAGCTTCTTTTTTTTATGTTCTCTTTTGATTTAGTCCTTTCTTCATAGCTCCAATTACTGCACAGTTTGTTTATATTTTTGTTTTAGATTAAAAACTATATAATTTTAACTTAAATAGATTGGCACGTTGGAACAGTGGTAAGCACTGTTGCCTCACAGCAAGGTTACAGGTTGACCTCCTGGCCTATCTGTGTGAAGTTTGCATGTTCTCCCCATGCACTCATGGGTTTTCTCTGGTTTCCTCTTGTAACAAAAACATGCATATTATGTTAATTGGTAACTCTAAATTTCCCCTAGGTGTGAGATTAAGTGTGAATGGTTGTATCTTTGTGGCTCTGTGATGGGTGGCAACTTGTCCGGGTGTACCTTGCCTCTCACACAGTGACTGCTGAACATAAGCAGCAGTTCACCCATGACCCAAAAAAAGAAAAAGCAGGTAAATAAAATGGATGAATGTACTTAACCACATTTTTCTGGTTTGTTGTGTCTTACATTACATCCTGTGGATTTGGATTAACAGTAGGTCAAACTTGGGTCGGGTTATATTGGCAAACAAATTAATCACGATTAATTGTGCAATTTAGCCAATAATGATTAATATCATGAATGATAAAATTGCACTTGCATGTTTTTGATTCTAATTCAATTGCGCTGTGTTCTGAAATTATAGGTACATATCATCAGTCAAACTAACTTCTTCATTTTAACAGGTTAAAATAGGAAGATGTGAATTAAAACACATCTTTTCCACAATGTGGAGTGGCAGAATATCTTTAGTAACACAATATGGAGTGCATGTTATGTCCTTCCGGTGCTTCTGTGCCGTTTGTAAGGACCAGATTGACTGAGTGCATCGTGGATTTTCATCTGAGGAGATTTGTTTCCCGCCATTCGCTGGAGAGTTGGCTCTAGCTGACATTGTGACCTAGGTCTGCATTCTCTGGCTTTCTTCCTACTCAAGTTTATGGATATGTTTCAGGCAATTAAACAAGTTTGTAGTGTTAGGGTTAGCATTGGCTGCTCCTT
>JAVKLF010000132.1:20041060-20053405 GCA_034783495.1 Millerichthys robustus
ACATAGAGACAAACGAGACAAACAACCATTCACTCTCTCACTCACACCTAGGGACAATTTAGAGTTACCAATTAACCGAACAGTCATGTTTTTAGTCTGTGGGAGGAAATCGGAGTACCCGGACAAAACCCACACATGCACAGAGATAACATGGAAACCCAACCCAGAAAGGTCCCCGGCCAGGATTTGATCTTCTTCACAAGTATTCATGAAAAGAAAAATACCATCATATATCATAAAAATGGTGTAATTGTTATAAATACTGTGATATAAAGTTTTGATGATACCACTCAGCACTACCAGAAGATCAGCAGTGACTGAGCTTTCACTTTCAACACATCTGGAATGATTTACTGTAGTTTGAATTCAACATGAAAATAAGAGGCTCTGTTCTGGGTTTTCAGAGGTGAAACAAATCTCAGAATATTTCCCAGGTGAATCAGTATGTTCTGTATATAAGAGCTGTGTACTGTAGAGAAAGCCTCAGTAACGATGTGCTCAGGTGCATCCTCCTCCTCAGGTTTGTCATGATGTTTGTACCTGAGGTTCAGGGACGTGAGCGACTGCAGGGTGATGATGCTGTCTGGGATGGTCCTGATGCAGTTATGATAGAGGTTTAGTGTCTCCAAGGCAACCAGGTGGCAGACCTCTGAGGGGACGTCTGTGAGTCGGTTCTTTGAAAGGTCTGCAGGAAATAAAGGACAGAAAAAACTAAATTTAGAACCAACCAGCAACAGATGTTAGGAATGAAGAAATCTTGGTTTATCTAGACTCTCTTCCACTTGCTCCCTACTCTCACCGCAGATCACTGAGGTCATACATCAGAACCCACCTCTCTGTGTTGCACAGCTCACCTGTCATTCAACATATCTGTCCAAAGAAACAAGACTAACTTGTCTTTCTGATGAAACATATTAGAAGTTATTTAAAATAAACAAATACATTATTCAGTATTTTCTTTCCACTTGTAAGAGCTTCCTGTTTGCATGTACATTTGCAGTATAAGTATTACTTCCATATGCAACACCAGTTGTCAATTTAAATGTGTTTTTCTTTAGATGCAGTTCACCGATCTCTCAGAATGATCCGGATTATTTGCAGCATGTAAAATATCCAACAGATTGTTATTTCTGTGCGCGTTGTACAGCTGGTAGTGATGACTGAAATCATGTGGGTCTGGGATTCCTGCTCTCCTTAACAACAAGCAGTTGTTGAATCTACAGAGCATCGTTTAGTCTGACTGCTGGATGACTTGGTTCTGACATCTACAACAACTATGCAAATGAATACAATCCATCTTTTTCTGATAAGCAAAGATCAGAGCATGTGGGATGAATTTGTAAAATGACAAACTGGCCTGGAGGCGTATCAGCCTCTAATTAAGAGTCATTTCACGGCTCACTTGATGACTGCGGAACAGAAATAAACTGAGCTGTTTTTAGAACTGAGCTCTGCAGGAAGCATCAAACTGTCAGAATAACTGGACCCTCGCTTCTTTTTTCTAATCATTACTTAAAAAGAAGTACGACATAAGTAGCAGATGTTATATAAAATTACAAAAAATACTCCCTTTTTCAAAACTATGAGCAAATTAGCAAATTATTATATTCATTTTTAATCTATTAAATCTATTAAACAAAACAGATGCTAAAATGTCTGAGGAGTCATAAATCCATTTCCAAACCTTTCCCCATTATTCTGCTGCAAGAAAAATTATTCACAGGTTGGGTGTACCAGCAGGTTCACCCCAAAGTCAGACCATGCAGTGATCAGCGAATTTAACCAATATAAATGATAAAAAGACTCTGCAGGCCTGAGATTTGATTATTTTTGTTAAACCCTTACTAAACTGTTCACACAAGTCCTGCTGCTTCAAACTAGGAGTGACAGCAGGTTTGCAAAGTGGAAACTGAACAAACACACACACACACCACCACCCCCTCGGCCACAAACACAAACACACACACACACCCTGTATGTGTGTCTGTCTAAACATCTGTTTACCTCTGACCCTCATCAATGACTTATTCTGTCTTTAAACAAACAGCTTGTCATTTCATCCAGTCAAGATCCGATTATCATCTGACTCGGGGAAGTTGGTATTTCTGAGACGCAGGAGTCAACTGCTCAAGGCCAGGACTAGTGACATCACATCCTGCGTAACTTGGCAGCAACAGTACCGACTTCATTTATCTGCTGCGGCCAAATAAGGCTGAGAAATGTCAGGCAAATGATCCCACATTGTTCCACACTCTTAAAAACACACTTTGTTTTTCTTCAAGGAGTGAGAGCAGTACAAGAGTTCATTTCCTCTGCTGGTAACAATCACAGAGAAGGTGGGCTGTACTTTTCAGAATTTAAGAAGACAAAGTTCAGTCTTGATCCAACACAGCCTTGATGACTTTCATTCTGATGGTTGACTGTCAGGATGAAAACTGATGCATTATCTGTCCCCCAGGGTGCTGTTTTGTTCCAGTGCATCTTCACACACTTCCTGGTACCAGAACATGTTCTGATTAACAGATGACTCACATAACCTTTGCTGTAAAAACGTTTTTTGTTGAAAAAGAAGTCAAAATGAAGATTAACTTGTTTTGTCAAACAAAGTCCAGTTAAACTTATTAGTCAACCAGCTGCTGGTTACTGTCAACAGTAAGGTGAGCGTTGCATTATGGGTGACACAGTCACAGGAAGTGCTATTTAAAGTAGAGTAGATGAGGAACAAAAAAGTCTGTTAGGTCTGCTTTTATCTTTGGAGCAAACTGTAGAAGTTGGACTTGACTCATAGCAACACAGCTGTCATCATCAGTGTACAGAAATAAAATAAAAACGAAAACATCTGTAGGTGAGCTCAGCTCCACTGGACTGAACTGCTATGATGCGCCGAACATCAGCCAAGCAGAAAGTCTAACAGACTCAGGTGTCAGGTTCTATTTAAAATGATCTGAACATGCAGATCGTGTGAGGATACAGGTGACCCCTCAGTCCTCAGGGAGTTTATCCCGATCACTTCTTACTCCTACTGCAACAGTTTAACCCTGTTTACATGTTTGTGGCTTTCAGCAGCAACATGAGGCATCCTTAACTAAAAATAGCCGCTAAGATGTTTGTAGCAACAGACAGTTGCACAATTTGTGGAAAACTGCTAACCAGACAAGAGTGGCTTTAACCAATTAAAACATATGTGTGTATCACTTGAAAATGCTACAATTAAAGCATGAGTGCTGTTAACATAGGCTGCAGAACCAATGAACTCTCCACACGGATCAGGAAAAGTACAGATTCTCCCCAACATCCCATGGAGCATCATTTCATCCATTATTAGAAAACAACAAGATGATGTCACCTCACCTCTAAGAGGTGTCCACCAAAACTCACAAACTGAGCAGGTAGGGTTTTAATTAGAGAAGCAAGCAAAAGGCCAAAGTTAGCCCTGATGGAGCTGCAGCTTTTCTGAAGAGATGGGAGGATCTGTCCATAAGATCACTAGAAGCTGCAGGGAACTGAACTCAATGGAAGAGCTGTAAAAAAACAAATCTTGCTAAAAAAAAGGTAAGCCTGTGATCAGGAAGGGCAGCCGGCATAAGAACAATCACCAAATCTCCATGGAGTTCACTCGCTACTTCATGACACACTGTGCCCCTGTCCTTGCAGCTTCCTTTTGACCACAAATCTGTCACAGACAGATAGAGGGCCAGACTTTTCAGCAAACAGACTCCTCTGTGTCTGTTCTCTCGCCATCCAGGAGTTGTTGACCATTTATAGATGGACATATGTTCTAATGGCCTTAGCCAACTGTTCCTCAGAACTATCCATGCTGCTTGCCGGTGCAACTACCTGCAAGCTGATAAACAAACATGCCCACAAACTTCTGACCTATTGCACAATACTTTGCACATTCTCCTGTGACATCAGCTACATATGTAAGAGCTGACTGTGTGTCTTTGGATGAAGAATGAAACAGCTTTGATTCCCAGCCTGTGAACTCTGATTAAAGAGCCTGTTTATTAAAACAAACAGTTTACACTTTAGAAACTGGGTTGGGTGGCACTCCTCTCGTAGCCGAGCTAATATCAGCTGTTTTTCACTGCAGGACAGGTTTTGAAATTGTCAACTTCTCTTTAAAAACAAAGAAAAGTTGAGAGGAATTCCTTTTTCTTGTCCATTTTTTCACAGCTGACCGAGCTCACAGCAACAGGTCGGAGGTGGAGCAACCAGAGGAAAGTGTCTCTGATTAAATAAAATTAAATAAATTGAAAATCCTTGAAAGTGGTCTTTTTTAAATGAATTCTTATTCCATTTTAAAATTGTAGTAAGTCATTCCTATTATAACTTTTTACATTATGTCATGTTTTTGGTTCTTGTCTGTAAGTGTTTTGAAAGACAATAAACTGAGCCTGAGTCTTTAATAATGTATAAAAAATGGGTGCTGTAGAGTTTTATCTTGCAGTTAAACACACATTTGATGTTCACACACTGAGAATATTATTGGGATGATGCAATAGAAGAACGCTGACGTTTTTATGAGAAACCAGTTCAGGCATGTTGCTTTGTGTTCAGAGAATCCAGTAATCCTGTTACCTCAGTTCACTGCTGCTCTCACTAAAAATGTTGCAGTTTGCAGGTGGTTTGTTGTAAAATGAACTCCGTACTATCGTCTAATGATCTTGGTGACAAAATTCTTCCAAAGGAAGAGCAGAGAATATGCAGCTGGTGGTCATTTGTGAGACCTCAGGTTGTAGTGAAAAAACTCAGACAGAACCTGCTGAGGCACAAGAATGTTTTCCAGCTCACTGATCAGCATGGAGCTGTGTCATCAACAGCAGCAGGACCACAGGGAGGGGTGCGTGTGTGTGCGTGCGTGTGTGTGTTGGTTGTGCAGGAAGAGGGCCGACTCCTCCTAACAGCCCAGTAATGACAGCTTAGATTCAGAAACACACACGAGTACAAAAATAGTCTCAGTAAATAGTGTCAAAGCAAAACAACGGACTGGATCCTAAAAACAAATCTTTAAAACAACAACTGAACATCTGGAGATGACGACAAAACCGAGTATTACAACTATTAAATACCTGAAAATCAGAGCAAATAGCTTGAGTCTGAGTAACACACATTTCTACAGCCTAACACTGACCCCTGACCCTAAACCTAACCTCACAGGTCCATACCTGACCCTAACTCTGACCTAAACTTAGTTCATACCTGAGCCCTAAACCCTAACCCACAGATGGCATTTTCCTTTGTGTGGACTAGGCAAAATGTCCTAAAAATGCTCTTTTCGAGTGGGTTTCTGTGAGGAAGTTATGAATAATTATTATCTTACCTGCTGTGGAAAGCTCTTAGAAAGCTAAAGACTAAAGATGTGCATTTTAGGGAAAAACACTAAAAATATATAAGATATTATATTTATAATTGCTTACACTCTTCTGTGTGAAAAACATAGACAAGTTAAAGATGAAAAGGCTTTAGAGAAAATAACTAAAGGACAATAAAGACAAAAATTTAAAGGAAGGGAAGAAGAACGATAAAAGCTGATGTTGCCATGACAACCAGAGTCTGTGCCAACATCACGCATCACTGCTCCTGAGCGTGTGTGCGTGTGTGTAAATGTTTTGTCCTCCCACAGGAATTCTACTGACCCATTTATCAACTTGTGTTTATCTGCTGAATCCTCCGATTTTAAAATGCACACAGCAAACGGGCTTTATGAGGTCTCTCTAAGACACGAAACCAAAACACTGCAACTAGTTTTCTAACTGAAGCCTGCCTCATCATTCATTCATGTGTGATGAAGATGATACTGATAGAAGTTATTAAAACTCCAGAGTGACTGCACATCAGTCCAGAGAAAACAATCAGGACAATCTTTCTTGTTGTCGTAGAAGAAGTTTACATACAGCACACCCATCTTGGCCAGCCAGTCTTTCTTTTAAAATCTGATTTAAAATCTGATTTTTTTTTCACTGCTCTATTTGCAAGGTGGAACAATTACACCACAAAAAACCTAAAACATTTATTAAACAAGACTCCAGACAGACCCTGACACTTGAACCTTGAACATAACATTAATGTGAGATCTTTAATGTTTAAGATGTATAATTTGTAACTGTGTATCATATTTAAGTGCAAGTAAAAATAAATTCATGATAATAAAAAAAACACATTTAATGAGGAGTTTGAAGACAATGATGATTTGCAGTCATGATAATGAATCTATCTGTGATGGACTGGTGGGCTGTCCATGGTGCAACCAGCTCCCTAAAACCCTGAACTAGAACAAGATAAGGTTAGCGTTAGGCTAATGAATATAATCAAATAAAAACTGTAATACACTGACCAAATGATTACTACTTTCATTTAACACTCCTTTATAAAACATGTGCCCACAAATATGAGTCCAAATTCAGCCACCACATTCTGCAAAGACATGACCATTCATTACTGAAGTTATTAATGCAGAATGGTGTTGCTTCAATTTATTATCTGTCCCACCATGTTTCATGTCTGAGTTTTAGGCTAAGATCATTTTATGTTGAGCCATGTAATGAGTAATGAGCCATCTAATTCAAAATCACCAATATGTGTCAGAAATGACTCTCAGCTGCGACCACACCAAATTTAGTTCGAGTTGTAGTCATGGTTAAGTTAACTAATGAGGTAGCCATCGTGAATCATTACCAATAGGTTTTCAGAACAATAAAACATAACATTAAAAACAAGGAAGGCCACACATCTCAGACTTACAGGTAGTCTGTGCTAAGCTCTGAAAATCAAAAGGGATTTTAAAGACAACTTTGAATTTAATGTGGAGCGGCAGAATGACGTGTGAATTTAGACAAAGTAGTCCGAAGCTTTGAGCAAAGATTCTGGAAAACATGCTAACAACCCATAGAGGTTTTGTTAGAAGAAGTAAATAAATTATCCAGGTGTGAAGAATACAGTAACTATCATCAGTTCAATGTGATACAATAGTATTTAACTTAGCAACATTTCTATAATGAGAACAAGAGTAAACCAGAAATTTCACATAAACATCCCAAGTACAAGTTGAGTCAAAAGGTACACCAAGGTTCCAAAAAGAAGGTTTAGGAAACACCAACGGGGGGAACAAGAAAGTTCATAAGTCTATCTTCCATCCAGCTCCAGAATCTAAACACTTAGAGCTATAGCCTAGAAATCTCTTTGGGTTTAAAGAAGCTGTAAGTAAGACAAGATTTCTTTAAATATGCATAAAATGTGCTGAAGAGAGCAGAAACAATAGAAGTTCAAGAACAGAACTTTGTGGCACACCGCCGTCAAGAAAGGAAGAAAATGACACTGTATGTACTTATAAGCAGCCACAAAGAAGAATCACTGATTGATAACAAAACACTTCCAACACAGACCTGACACATCTGCTCAGTTTCTCAGATTATCATGCAGAATGTGATGGTCCAGCAAATACTACAGAAGCATCACTTCATTTCAAAATGTCACTTGAGACTCTTAGAGTAAAAGGTTCTCTACTGAAGTCTGACTGAAAACAATCACAGGTGCTGCTGAAGAAGGCTTCTAAAATCCTGTCTGTGCCTAATCAAAGACCCTTGAAGGCTCCCTTTTTCACATGTCGACAACCTCCCTTGGCCCAACAACAGTAGGTTGGCTTCGGCTCTACAGACCACCTCGGTCCTTTCAGAAATCAAGGGTCTGGAGGTAGAGTACAGCTTTGAAGGTATGAAATTTCACAAATTACCACAATCTCTTACAATCCTAACTTCAATATAAAAGTAAGAAAAACATAGATCCCAAAAAAACAAAAATATAAATTGATTTAAGACTAATGAGTTATATTATGAGAAGCTCGTGGAAGCATTCTTCCATTTTTTCCTATTTTCTTAATTCATTTGGTTTTCAGTGCTTTCTTCCTCCTCAGCTGGCCCTCCACAAGTGTCTGGATATCTGGGTTTTGTTCTCCAGAAGAGCCAACACAAACTGCCTGCTACAGAAGAGTGGTTTAAGTGAAAGTCTACCCACATCAGGTCGCTCTGAGATCTGTGTGCACGACAGTTCATTGACACAAACATCCATGTTTCATTCAGCCTATCCACACAACAAACAAAACTAATGTTCTGTGTTCCTTCATTTAAACATGACACAGTAGGCTCCTCCCCTTTCATGTCCTACTTTTCTCATTTCTTCTTGGAATGAAAAGT
This sequence comes from Millerichthys robustus, assembly GCA_034783495.1. Taxonomy (NCBI): domain Eukaryota; kingdom Metazoa; phylum Chordata; class Actinopteri; order Cyprinodontiformes; family Rivulidae; genus Millerichthys; species Millerichthys robustus. The sequence continues at coordinate 20,049,253 of JAVKLF010000132.1, forward strand.
AGGACGAGAGCAGAACACCCACAAAGATCAGTTTGTGTCTTATGTGCAGGGAAACAAACACTCAGACCAACCTACATGACTTTGGCTCCGCAAAACTCCACAGCTGAGTTGTGTTGAATACAAAACTTGTCTTTGTTCTTGCAGTAACATGATTGTACAAATGGGCCATATTAAAAGAACACATTCAAATCCACATTGAAGTTGTTGAAATGTTTACCATTAAATGTCATAAAAATTCATAATGTAAAAAACAGATTTTAACCAAAACCAAATGTTGTCTTTTAGTGAAGAAAATTTGATGATCCAACTCTTCCTACAGAAGAATTTCTATGGAAGCAGTTATGCACACGGTTGCTCAGATAAATACCCAGATACATATAATATAATATAATACATCTCAACTGAAAAGGTCTGTTAAATTGAGAGCCCTGCTTTTGGCATCATCCGGATAGATGCCAGTGTCCTCAGTCCAGCGTAAGCTTAATGGATGAAGATAAATCTGTCAGACAGGGTGTCCTAAATGTGTCAAAGGTACTGAACAAACGGTTAACGCTGCAACAATTCACCAGCAGCACAAAACAAACATGAAGATTTTTACTCAAATGAAATTATGTTTATCCTTGCATGTGGCAGAAGATTCCATCAGACACATGACCAAACAGCTGCAGTGTGTGTGTGTGTGTGTGTGTGTGTGTGTGTGGGGGGGGGGGGGGGGGGGGGGTGTTTATTTGGGGTGGAGGCCTCTAACTGCCTGTCTGACCCAGTGACCAGCAGACAGTCATGGATTAGTAGAACAGAGGATTGGGGTGATTATTATTGGGTGGATAAAAACACAGATTTATAAATATTATTTTTAATGGAATAACTCACTGGCTGTTAAAGATGTGTTTATGATTTCCTGTAAGCATGGGCATTTCAAGCAATAAAAGTATTTAAAATTGTTAAAAAGATTTAAATATTTGAAAATCCAAAATAACCTCCTCCACACATACAGAAAAAAAGACCAGATTACACAAAGTGCTTTCAACAACATTTAGATCTTTACTAACCTTCATTAAATACTAATCAACATAATAATATATTAATAATAGAGTATTAATTAAAGCAGTAATATATGAATTATTATTATAGTATAAAGTTAATCTATTGTTTTTTTTACAAAAAGTGTTTTCATGATACTGATATACAAAAACTGTTGTCATCACAACATCCTCCATCCAGTCTCTCTATGAGGACACCTGGACAGGTCTCCAGTCCATCACAGGGAGACAGAGACAAATAACACAAGCAACCATTCAGTCTCTCACTCACCTAGAGACAGGTTAGAGTAACCAATGGACCAAACATGTTTTAGTTCAATGGGAGGAAACTGGAGTACCTGGAGAAAACCCACACATGCATGGGCAGAATGAATCTGCTACCTTCTTGCTGTGAGGCGACAGTGGTAATAGTGCTTGAACTGCAATAACTCACAGACCTCTACTTTCCAAGTGTCCGACATTAATTCATCTCATGCCCTCACCTGGTTTTGGTGATAGTGATGACAGTAGAGAAAGTGATAAAAAATATGTTTACTATTGTATTAACAAAGCAAAAATGGGATGATTAAAACTAATAACAATGCTCAAACGCAAGTTTCACACTTGATTTTCAAGATGAGGAGAAATAAGTTTAGTTTTCTAGTAAATATAGAAAAACAATCACCGTATGAAGCTGAGGGAAAGACTGGGAGAAAAATCTAAAATAATGTTAGCAGGGAGTGAGCTGGCAGGCAGAAACATTAACAGGATTAAAGAGGGGCTGTTCCTTCAAACTGGCAACCCACCAGGCATACTGTCAACACACACACACACACACACACACACACACATGAAATAATCACCAAATGCAACAACAAACCCCCCACCACTGACCCACATCGCTTTCTGCTGTGAGAGTATCACTGGAATGATGTGTGTGGCCACTGGCAAGACTTAATATTTTTAAATAGGCACAAAGAGATGTATACTGTGTACATGATCTTAGTTAACAGTAAACACAGTTAACACCTGAAACTGACTCTTTCATGACAATGGTGTGCTTTTTGGAGAATAATTAGTCATTTATTGACACACATCTTTGTTATCAGATAATCTGGGATATGTAGATGTAGATCTTTGTTATTATAGTATTAATATTTTCTATGTATTGGAAGTAAAGTGCGCTCCTTCAGTGATGATGCCACTTTTCAGGATCAGGAGTTCGGTCACACACGCAAGTGCATGTCTGCAAGACAACGCTCCAAAAATATTATTGTTTAATTGAAAGTTATAGTTCAGACAGTAAAGGTGCCGGAGGAGGGGTGGGGGTAATGATGTTTCAGTTCTGCTCTCCCGCCCAGCTGCAGTCAGATGGTCAATGTGTGAACACACACACTTAACACACAGACGTTAACTAATTTATTACATGTCATCACGTTCAGTTAAGGTAGCAGGGTGACCTCCTTGGAAGATAGTCCAGGAAACTCTGCCTGAGGCTTTCACCTACAGTCTGTCTTAGTTGAATGCTTCTATCATAAGCGTTATTACACTACAACTGCGTGTTGCTGGGCTAAAACCAGGACCTGACTGACATCATGCACCCATGTGATGTGAACGACAACGATGTGGTTCTGTTGGTGTTTCAAGCCATGATCAAATAGGACTGGGAAATAGCCCCAAATATTTAGTTTGAAATATTTCCAAGTTTTCTATTGATAAATATCTCTGCATTTTAAATTAATCTTTAATAACTCTAATAATATTGAATTCAACATTATAATCTAAAAGTCCACTTGTGACCCGTCCAGGGTGTACCCCACAGCAGCAGCAGACCAGCAATGTCTTCAGGAACCATTTAAAAACAACAGAGCAGAATGAAAAATTAAATATGTTCTAACAAACCTACATGAGCTGAAAAACCAACCCGAGAACTACAGGTACAGGACTTAGCACAGTAACTGTTGTGACACCGAGCACACACTCATATAGACTTACGTAAATGTTATAAATAAAAACAGCACATTCTGAGCATCATAAAACCACTGATGTTAAAGTTACAGCATTTCAACCTCTGCTGCAGATAAAATGACAAGCTACAAGACAGAAGCAGGAAGCAAAATATAGCTGTTAGCAAAGCAAAAAATATAATTTGATGATAGCATTAGTTAACAAGTCTGCCCTCTGATCAAAGATTGTGATATTCACACACACATAATTTATACTCTGATCCATTGTAAACATTCACTTTAAACAGTTAGACAATCAGTAAGTCTTTAGCAGTACTTCTTGGATGAGAGCTGGTCACATGACAGAGTAGGCTGTCATATGAGGGACCACCCCCAGGAGATGTGATCAGGTTCTGTATAACAATTAGCTTACTGAGACTGGAGAACAGAGGGAAGCTCGGAGTGGAATGACCCACGATAATGTGTGATTTATGTGGGATTTATTTTCAGAGCAGCGACAGAAAAGGTGTTTGATTTGAGAACATGGCAGCAGCTGAATTTAATCATGAAGACAAGAAAAGAGTAGAACCGATTACTGGTGCAGCTGTAAAAAACACAAAGCAAAGATAAAGAGAGGATGACAGATGAATAATGTAAGACATAATTTCATTTTCATGGTGTGAATTTATGAAACTTTGTCTCAACACAAAAACAAAGACCACTTCCTTTGGGGTTGGTGATCAGGGGTCTGACAGAAAACACATCAACAAAGTTGGAATAATTAATTACTGAGAGGATGAACAATTAAAAACTGACAACTCAATCAAACTACCTTGTTAAGCAGTAGTAATGGACCAAAAAAATGAACCAGAATGCTGGTGTGTTTTGGGGAAAATGAACAGAACACCCTGGATCCTATTAAACCAGTGCATTGTTTCAACTGGTTTACAATTTACATTTAGAATTTGTTTCACTGTGCTTTTCTTTAAACAGCTGAACTACAGAAATAAAGATATCCTGGTGACAGTAAAAGTGCAGCTCAGCACAGCAGCAATATTTCTTTGAGTTATTTTTATAGTGCTGCAGCTCAGAAAAAACACTGCTGAGCACCTGGTTCAACCTATTTGTTTCGATATGTTTGTAAAAAATATGAGAAAGTGGATGACTTAATAATTGTAGTCTTTAAGT
>JAVKLF010000132.1:20092863-20102948 GCA_034783495.1 Millerichthys robustus
TGTTAGTTTTAGCAGCACTTTCACAAATGAATATCTCAACTGTTTTATTGCAATATGTTATAACTGATATCTTTCCAATAATTATATTTAAATTTAATATGAAAATTTGATGTCAGAAGCTAACCAGAGCCTTTTTTAGTAACTAGACAAGATCATGTCCGAGTTCTGAAGAGTTCGATCACTATTGAACACACAAAGAACTGACTGAAAAGTTTTATTCTCAAACGGCTCTCAGCTTTAACAAGTTTAGAAATGTCACAGTTCAACCTGTTTCTGAGAAATGTTTCTCTGCCCTTCGTACTGAAGCTTCAAACATCAGACTCCACTCAGTGAGTCTGATTAGAGTTAATTTATTCTTAGTCCTGCAGGAGAGCAGCAGCTCACAGAGGACAGACATTTGTCAGCAGCAGCTCAGGCGTTCAGGTACTTGGCGTGGTGCTTCAGGTGGTCGTTGATAAAGGAGTAGATGAAGAAGTAGCTGTGGTCGTAGCCCTGCACGGGGAAACAACCAAGTGGCTTTATTCCAGCTTTAGGCATTCGTATGTGCACACATTTTGTTAATATATAAAACATTTTAATTCAAACGATACAGCCTGTTTGACAAGCCAACCATAAAAAAAACTACGGTTTTGTAACATCTGAGCTTTGAACGAGTGCTTTTATTTTGGTAAAGAAAAACAGGTACTGACCGGCTGCAGTCTGAAGACGACAGGGATTTTCTTGTCGGAGCAAGCACCAATCAGGTTGTCGGGCAGCAGCTGCCCGGCCGACAGGAACTGGTCATCACGACCCTGATCGATGAGGATGTCGAGCTGAGGGCCAGTGTAAGACGCTGCCAACACGGTGGCATCGTACGCCTGGAAGAAGTCAAGGAATCATTCATTGGACAGTTGAGAAAAATGTGGAAATGGTTTTGTTTTCACAGAACTGGTTTTACCTCCCATGTGGACTTGTCAGGACCCAGGTACCCTGAGAAGGCTTTCTGACCCCAGGGACACTGGATGGGGTTACAGATGGGGGCAAAGGCAGACACTGCCTGCAGCAGAAAGAACATGACCACCTGACACAACACACACGATGACTCACCGTGGCCTCACAGTACCTTATATTTCCCAGGGTTCTTCAGGGCACAGATGAGCGCCCCGTGGCCGCCCATGGAGTGTCCGCAGATGGACATCTTGTCCGGGTCGGTGGAGAAGTTGGCGTTGATGAGTTTAGGGAGCTGACAGAAATTAAAACGGAGTGTGACGCTGGTTGAAGAAGCAACAATAATGTGATATGAACCCACCGCACCTCCTCGGTGATGTAGGAGTACATGCGGTAGTTGCTTTTCCAGGGGTCCTGGGTGGCATCCACATAGAAACCAGCTCCTGTACCAAAGTCCCAGCTGTCATCTTCACCCTCAATGCTGCAGCCGCCTGAAGCAGGAGGAGAAAGAGTCAAAGTGTTCCAGGTGCTCCAAGGGGAACCATAGTTTACAGCCCAACAAGACATGTCCAGAAGAATCTGACAGAAGTTTCAGTTCCAGAAAACTGTGATTTGAAAATGTTTGTGTGTGTGAGATCATACGTGGGCTGGTGTCTGGTGCCACGATGATGATGCCATGTTCTGCAGCACTCAGCTGACTGCCAGCTTTAGTGATAAAGTTTTGCTCCGTGCACGTCAGACCTGACGAAGAGCGTTCAGTCAAATAAAATTTATATTTAAATGTGACTGAGTGTTTCTGCAAGTCTTATTATTATTATTATTATTACCGGACAGCCAGTACATGACGGGACATTTGTCTGTTTCAGCCTTGGGAGGCAGATAGACAGCAAACTTCATCTTACACTTCAGCTCGGTGCTGCAGAGGATCAAATAAATCAGTAAACTTCAACACTTTTTTCCCCCATGGGTCAAAGGTCAGGTCACACACGTCTCACCTGTCATGCTCGAACACCTTCTGGAAGCCACCAGCACATTTATTGGCAGACACCTGTGTCAGGGCCATCTGTGACCTGCAGACACAGAAATCAACTCTTTTAGCTGATAATTTACTGAAAGTAGCTGAGCCTGAATCTGTTCATGAGTTTGTCATTTGAACTTTTAATGAGATGAGATATTGAGAGGATTTTAGTAAAGATAGGATCTCACTGGGTTGACGGCTAGTCTTCATTTCTTTGTGAGTCACAGAGGCTATCTCTCTATCTAAAAAACACATAATTCACAACAATAAATCTGGATCAGTCTGATTCAGGTTCAGGAGCAGCTCCAGAACTGGTCTGGTGTCTGAATATAACACAGACTCCACTTATTCAGAGTACTTTTCTGTTTTACTTCTAATTCAGTTCTAGCATGAACAAAAGTTAATAATATAAAACAGTCGAACATGTCAGTGTTACATAATGTTGCTGTTAACCTTCAGAAAAACCTTATTTTACCTGACAAACTTCACCAGACAACTGCACAGTATCTCTCTTTAAAGACATTTTATGTCGGCCGAAGTGCACAAAGAGCTGTCTGAATCTAGAAGACCTGACTCAAATCACTTTACATTTTTAAACACAAAAATAAAAAGTGGTCCGAACTAAAACACAGTAGAAACAGAAAGCAGTTTTGCATGTAACATATTAACAGGGGACGTGTAGCAAAGTTAGCTCTTGTGCACATTTCTAACTTACAGATAACTCTTTATCAAAAAAATCTGCTAGAGGTTGAGACGCTTTGAAACACAGAATAAATCCGCTAAACGAAATATCTGCATCAGTTTCAAAACACACCTGAAAAAAATATGTGTAGTTTGCAGTAAACCCTTGGTTTGCTAATTTCCACGCAGAACGTCCACTGCCAGCGCGAGCAGCTCGACGACGTCAGTAAGCGTGATGACGTCAGCGAAGCGCCGCTTCAGACCCTGCAGGGTTTACTTTCAGACACAAGATGGGGCTGGTGTTGAAGAGGAGATGTAGAGAAAAATAGGTTATAGTAAGCAAGAATCAGAGGACTAGAGCTAAAAGCTGGTAGCCTATTTAAAACCCTAAATAATTCTGAACGTCTTTGGGGCTCCTGCTGCCTGATTTTATGCACCGGTCATTGCATATTATTTATATATCACATGGAGTACATATTAATATTGTAACTGTTCATTTTATAGACACTGAGCTAAAACCAGGTGTGGTTAGAGCTCATCAACACAAATTTTGACCTTGACACTTGTAGTTTTGCAGAAAACCTTGGCATTATCTACTGGAGTCAACACTATTTGACACCCCCAGTCGGTGGCAGATGGCCGCTTGTACTGATCCAGGTTCTGCTGGAGGTTTCTTCCTGTTAAAGGGGAGTTTTTCCTCTCCACTGTCGCTAAATGCATGCTCGGTATGAGGGATTGCTGTAAGGTTCATATCTCATTCTCACTCATTCATATATATCATCATTGTTTATGTTGCAGTTATGTTGAAGATATAAGGCTAAGGATGAATATTTTATAAATAATTTGTTGTGGACTTACCTGAAGGTCAGACCTGTTAAAGTTCTACTTTTCTTGTTAATATTAGTAATAAAACATTAAATTTGTGTTCCTCCTGCAGCATCTCAGATTGGTTTGTTTGGTTTGGAGAACTTTATTTTCTATAACAAGGTTTCCAAAGGAAAAAAAAATCTTTATGAGACAAATTAAACACTGAAAACAAAAAAAAAAAACTGCTCTGCTGTGAGAGCCTCATTTTACCTGTCGTCTCCACCTCCTCATGATTTCTCTTTATATACCACTTAATCTCTCTGCAGTTTTCATCTGTTGATGAGTAGAATTTAGGTTATAAAATCTCACAGAACTGGTGTCCTGTCTGTTTCTGCAGCTGCTTCCTAAATTAGAGCGTTTCAAATCGTCCACCACCTCCATGTCCGCCCACCGCCCTCATAAAAAAGATTCAGTTCACTCAGCATCCTCACACACACTCCATCTCTCAACGTTCAGAACTGGTCTGTCTCTGACTCGGTCCATCAGGGAGCAAAGTTTAAGACTTGACTCAAAACAATCTATTACGTGTTAATATGTAAACCTTTAGATCAGTTCATTTAGATTAAAGCATCAAGCCACAACAAATGTCGCCTCAGGTCTATCAGTCTGAGGAAGCAGCAGATTGGGTTGAATCATTCTCAGCAAAACAAAAGTGACAGTGGAAAGGAAAAACTCATTTTTAACTAGAAGAAACCTCCAGCAGAACCAGACTCTGGACGAGCGACTGGCTGGGTTTGCAGAGAGAGTTTGAGCTTATAGCAGCAGAACTAAGGAATAAGTCAGGAAACCTCAGCCTAACTCTGGGATTTATCAAAAAGCAAAGTCTTCAGTCTTTATAGTAGACAGAGTGTCACAGACAGAAACTGGAAGTTTGTTCCACAAGAACTGAAAGCTCTGTCTCCAATTCTACTGTCTCCTATTCTATATACTTTTAGAAACTCTAGGAACCACAAGTAAACCTGCAGTCTGAGAGCCAAGTTAGCAAAATATAGAACAATAAAATATTTAATATAAAATGGAGTTTGGTTGTTGAGAGCTCTGTATGTTAGAAGTAAGATTTTAAATTCTATTCTCAATTTGACAGGGAGCTGATGGAGAGAAGCTAAAACTGGAGAAATATGATCTCTCCTTCCAACTCTCATTAATAAATAGATGTAAAAGTAAGGCAAGTAAAAAACATTTAATAACATTAATAACTATTTAAAATAACCTACAGAATAAAATAATTACAAAGAGTTAATAAAAAAGTTCAAAGCAGCCACAAATGGAGATCAGAAAGCAATAAGCTTCTCCTGCAAAAACAGAACAAATGAATCCTTACAAACACTTTAGTTTTCAGGCTGAAGGTTTTTTGTGACATTTGGTCAGTTTGACAAAAAACTTTCAACATCTGGCAGATGACTTAAGGAAAGGCTGTGTAAACTGATGGAGTCAGAAACATTTGTGACAGGAGATGAAGCCATGAGCAGAGAGAGACATCGGTCTGAGGGGACAGGTGGGCTCCGTCCTGCAGCCTTTCATGTAGCACACAGAGCTAATCAGATTAGAGTGAATACTAAATGGAGCGAGGCTCCATCTGAACGCTCAGCTCGGACCGCTGAGGACATGTTCCAGCATGTTAATCAAATAACACGCTATGACTTTCCCAGCAGGAGTCAGAGGAAACGTGGAGCTCAGGGTTTTACATTGGGACTAATCTGACCTGTAGACTGTTGTCAGGATCCGACAGCTTGTCATGTGACGTTCCTTTACCTGCTCCACTCTTAGTGAGCTCCTGTTTCCATTTACTGTTTTTGTTAGGTCCGTGTCTGCTGGCTGATGTCTCACTGCGCACATCAACCCAAAACTTTGTTCTGTTTTATGTCATCAACTTGGTTCCAACGTGTCTGTGGTTCTCAAAGTCTTCATAATTAGGCTAACTCTTCAGAAAGTACTGAAGTTAAAATCAAAATCTAAATCTAAATCTAAAATTCTAATTTGACAAAAAAGCAAACCAAGATGTCATGAACTCTAACCCTAAAAACCAGACTTACTTTTTTTTAATCCCACCTTAAACCCTTTTGAATAAATACACCTGCAGAGACAAAAACTGAAGCCTGATCATCAGCTGGGTCTTTATTGGGTCAGGGATGTCGGGTGCTCCTGTGGGTCACAAAATTCTGACACCAGAGTTAAAGAAGTTCTGACTCCTAAATAATGGAATAGTTTTAAAAAGCTTGTCAGTGCCTTTGACTTCCTGCTCGAAGCTGTTTCAGCAGATGAACTGATTCAACACCTCACCCTGATCTGAAATCAGAAGTTAGAGGTGAGAGTGGGCGGGGCCAGAGCAGAGACAGGCAGGAGAAAAGAAAGTAATGACACAGAGAAACAGACTGCGACAGTAGTCAGGTCGGTTCTCCTCTGGAGCTACATGCTGAACACGGAACCTGGACCTTTTTCTTGAATGGCTTGTTTTGGGTGACATTGGTATTAAATTTAAATGAAAATGTAAAGAGTCAGTCATGTACTGAAGATGATGATGCCAACACATCAGAGGACACTGAAGACTCTCATCTGATACAAACAGCTCCACGGTGACACTCAGGAGAATCGATGATGAGGAGCACTCAGGTGAAGGAGAGGTTTGTCCTCAGACGTCTGCTGACAGAAGCTCTGCTCTCACGGACGGACTCGGCAGCTGCCAGGTTCCATGAACTCAAGTTCTTTCACTGAGTGTCTTACATTCTGGACTCCACCCAACACAAACACACGACTGAATAAACAATGAAAACAATGACAAAAGTTTATCAAAAATAAAATCAAATCAATGGAGTTATTCTAAAAAACATCAGTTGTGTAGACAATCACTCTATTATCTCTTAAACATGAAATACATTTGGGGCCAAAATGAATTGATGTTAAAAAGAAAAACTTTATTCTTGCTAACATGGCAGGAGAAGTTTTGGTTTACTTGTTTTCCTCTGACATTAAAAGCAGGGGGTCCAGCAGAGGGTCCAGCAGGGGTCTGGTCGTGTCACTGATGGACAGTATTTTGAGTAGTAGCTCATTTGAAACTGAAGTTCCCTTTAGAAACTCTGTCGAGTCCCAGGATCAATGACTCGAACCTCATGATAAAGACTAAAGATGCTTTTCATACTTTTGTGCCTCCAAAGAAAAGTACGGATTATTTTCTCAATAAAGTTTTCGTACTTTAGTACTCACAAGTCAAAAACAGCATTCAGTGTTAGCTTGAGAGAACGGATCAGGACTGGAGAATATACTTCTCAGAAACCTCGAGGGGGCGGAGCAGGCAATGATGATGATGATGATGATGATCCACTCTAGGTTCATCACAACTTCTTTTAATTTGACAATAATGAACACCCTTTTTTCTCATTGCATTGCAGAACTACAAACGTGTTTATTTGTCTCCGTTTCCTGCGGAAAAATGTATGAATCCATCTGAGAGCCGGTCATGGCGGATGTTCAGTTTCTAATGACTCATAATGGCAGAACAAACTCGATCAGGACACGACATTTGCTGCATCTGCTCAATATATTAGTTATGAAACTCAGGTGCATGGATGGACTTATTAACAATAAAAATGTTTAATGAAGACGTTCCGGCATCTTGATTTTCTTTCAGCTTCAGTAAAATGATGAAAATACTTTAATGGTCTCTCATGTTCCTCAAAAGACAAATCATTCTAAACATATTTATCATACTTTAATGCATTCCTTTACTTTTATCTGACTTTGACATGAGCTCGTTCTGTGACACTTTGTAAGCCTCTGTAAAAATTAATCAACTTTAACCCCATAAGCAGATTGCTTTTACTGACTGGACATTTCTGTGGAGTTGTATCTGTCATCTCATCTGACGAATGTGTTTTAGTTCAGCTGTAAAGAATAAAAACACTCCCGAGCTGTTCTCACGTAAACATTTAGAAGAAAACAGCTGTTCTACAGTGAGCTGTCTGTTAGCTTCACAGCAGGTCAGTGAGACGAAACAAACTTATGATTCGCACAGGAAGAGATTCAGAATAAAAAAAAACAAACAGATGATTTTTGTCCACTTTATGATAACTGACTGATTGGTTAATTTTTTTTCTGGAAGTTTTTTGAGCTTCTATCTATTTCAGACAAGAACAAAATAAAATGGATGTAAACAGAAAGTGAACAAAAACCAAACATGCTAAACTGACGTTGAACTTCAGAATGAAAAATGTCAAATCCTGCAGCAACTTCTCCACAGCATGAAGGTGACCATGATACAAATTTAAATTGTGAGTTTTGGTGTTGTGTTTGAATGCAGAGATTTAATTCGAGGACGTTCAAGAACTGCAGCTGCAGTAAATCATGATCCGACATCTTTGTTTTTTTTTTTTTATCTGCCGTGCATGAGCTCATCAGTGCAGTACATTTATGTGTCATTTGAGGTCAGCAGCTGAAGATGATCCTCTAAATCTGATTGGTGCTGATTGCAGCTCTGTCAGCTGCCTGACAAACAGGATTAAGGTGAGTGACAGCGGTGTTTGAGCTGCAGATGATCATGTCTTCACACTGTTGTCTTCAGCTGCTGGTCTGGGGGGGAGGGGGGTGTGGGTGACGTCCTCAGAGCTCAGGCAGTGAAGACAAATGGTATAAAAATGAGCACACATTGGCAACAAACATTTTATACACCCTTCATACGAGGTAAAAATCCAGCTACGACAAACAGGGTCTGGTGGAACCTGGACACCGAGTTCTCCATTAATGACGAGCGGCAGGTTCAGAATGGTTCTGATGACGGTGCTTCAGTTTCATAGGAACAGTTTGGAGATGTGTTTTGTCCGGTTTCCTATCATTGGTGTGGTTTTATAAGCCTGAACATTAGCCTTTAATCCTTTGTGTCAGAGGATGTGTAGAAATACAGCTACTCAGCTCAGAGGAGTGGTACTTTTGAGACTATTGAGACAAGACTGCAAATTGTGACTCACAACAAGAAGTGAGGAATCCCTACAAACGTTTGAAGACATTTGAAAACTTGTAAAGCCGTTTGCTAACTAACTACCAGCAGCTCAGCTCAGTGAGAGACCACCTTAAACAGAAACATGGGACCAGTGTCTTCAAAATAATCACTAAAATAAAAAGTAAAGATTTGTTTTGAATAATATACTGTTTAAAAAAAAAAGATTTTCTGTTGTGTTTGCTTCTTCTGTCTGCAAATACTCAGGTATAGGTAAGAATTTTTTAAAAGCTCAATTTTAAGTGGATCTGTGTGGACTCCAAACAAGGTACTTTTTTATTAAAAAATAATGACAAGGCAGATTATTTTGCACATTCCTACTCTCACTTTGTCGTAAAACCAAAACAAGAAGGAAGCTGAGTTCACCGTGTTTTTGTGTGTCTCATTATTATTGTTACTGAGAATTAACTGCAAACAGTGTCAAGGGAAAAATCACAATTATTTTATGAAAACTCTTAAGTAACGTTCTTATGTTTTTATGATACTGATGAGTATGAATGGCCTTAACCCCTAGTGGTGTGGCTCAAGCAGTGGTTGTGTTAGAATCATGTACATATTTTGAAACAATCCAAACTACTGGAGACTGAACATAAGAAAATAGCACCTTTCTGAATGTATCTTAAAGAAACTGTAAATGGACCTGAGCTGTGAGGTGAAAGCTTCACACAGACTGACACATTTTGCCTGCTGAAATAATGTTCTAACATAAATGGTTTGCAGTCTAAGTAAAGTTACAGAAGTGGCTCAAATTAAATCCAAAAGCAGCAGGATGTGCTTTTCTTACTTTTCTTCAAGACATCAGTTTGAAAATATTTGTTTGGAAATTCCTTTGAGTCACTTGGAGTGATGGATTGTTTCTGAGTTTTATGAGTCATTGGTGAGAAAACATCTGAAGCCACTGACTTCTGGGAAATACGGGGGGAAAAAAACTGCTGGGGAAAGAGCTCGTATTAAACCAGTGGTAGATTTTCTTTCTCTGCCTTTTATTGTGTTTCTGTCCAACCAACAGAATCTGAATGAAGTAGAAAAACTAGATCCAGCTCATCGTGAATAGACTTGTTGCGTTTCAACATTCTCTCTTTACGTTATTCCACCTTACATTTAGCTGGTCCACTGCTGCAGTGATTAATGCCTCCTGCTGCACCATTACACCAAAAAAACCTGACAGCCGATACAGAAAACAAAGAGCCAGACTCATCAAAGATGGTGTCGTGATCAGTTTTAATGTTGGAACAACATTATTACACAGAAAACAAACACAAGTACACCATTAAATTCAAATCAACACTCAAAGTTAAAGGTTGACAAAACAAAAAAACTTTTGAATTTTTTAATTATTATTCTGTCAACAGGCAGCTTGTTAGAGCAGTTTTTAGGCTACAAATGATTTTCAGAAGTATTTTTCATGAAGAGGAACAATGCAGAAAGCACGGGTGAGAAATTCTTAATGCCAATTATTTACTGACTGCAGCAAACAACTTCTGCTGAAGGGTCTGAAGGCGTCCAAAAGTTTAAAGTTAACAAGTACTTCATTACACACACACACACACACACACACACACACACACACACACACACACACACACACACACACACACACACACA
>JAVKLF010000132.1:20168755-20179377 GCA_034783495.1 Millerichthys robustus
TCTGTGATCCAACTTTCTAAAGCATTCTGCCTCCAAAGTCACGAAAAACAAACAAGAACAAGAAAAAACATGAGTCTAGTCTTGGATTTGAAATAAAGGTAAGAAAATACATAAAACCTGTAAAAACTCAACGAAGCATTTAGACACAAGTTGCATTTAAGTGTCAGAAAAGACTTTTATGGTACTGACTGCTTAATAAAATCTGATCAATTCTTATTTTTTTTCCCATGGATGCTGTGAACCCACAAACCTTTTCACTCTGCCAGCAGTTTGGCATCCTGCCTCACATCTGTTTGCAGCTGTGGATGGATTAGTGGAGATTAGACTGGATTTCATCCCACTTTATCAGACAAAGGTGTCAGGAAGAGACAACCTTCATTCCAAACTCTCAGAGGTCGACTCAAGATGCCAAAAAGGGAAGATCAACTTAATTATTTGTGTGTTTTGTTGAAAATATGACTCTATAAATGACTAAAATTTAAAAGATTATATTTTCAGGAGAGACAATAAATATTGCAGCTGATGTGCAGCAGTTTAAATAATGTAAAGAAGTCATATTGGCAGGAAAAGGTTAGATTTAAATGTTGTATCTTTTGTAAAAGTCATTTTATATTGTGTTCCTAAGAAAATCTTGTTGCACAAAGTCGTTTCAGTCGTTCCACATTGTGTCCAGTGCTCTGGTGGGTGCTTCCCGTGTGTTTAAATGTTAGGTTAATATCTGTGGAGCTGCTAGGAGAGACTGAAGAGAGACAATCAATAACACAGAATGATGTGTTCAAGACAGATTTACAGATTCAAACTCTCCTAAAATAAACACTCATTTTATTTTTATATACACTAAACTGTGACCGTAGTCTGATAGTGTTACAGAGGAATAATTATAACTGATAGAAATCAGGCCAATCCATGAAACCAACCCCATGTCAAACATTAGTTTTTAGTTGACAATTAAACAAGTCTTCTGCAGGGCGGACAGGACTAAAGATGCACCAATCTGATACCCAGATTGGATATTGAATGAATAACGCAGATCCAATATTCCGATCCAGTCACTTACTTTTATATCTATTCATATTTAATTTGATAGCCATGTCTGCAGTGCACTTTACATGGAAGCATTTCTTTTTGCTGCTAATGTACACTTTATTTGTTAAATAAGTACTTTTATATCTGTGTTCATTTGTTACCATTTTTTTTAACAATGTTTATGTCAAGCCTGATGCCTTCATGTGCATGGCGAGGTATACGGCTCATCCATTCAACAGTAGTATCAAATCTGCATTGGGTATCAGCCGATATGTGCAATCCAGGTATATGTATTGGAGAAAAAAAACTGGATCCATGCATCTCTAGCCAGGACTGAAGCACAGCAGAGAGGGAGGGTCAGAAAAGATTTGATATTACTGAACAAACTTACAGACTGTTTTTATTTGCTGACTGTTCAAATATCAAGTTCAGTTGAAGTGCATTTCTTTATTTTTTTTTATTGTTTTGTTGGTTCAAGCACAGCAATGATTGCATTTTATCAGCCGTTTCTTTGTGGGCTCATATGTTTGTGACTCTTTAATCACCCACCCGTGAGACCACATCACAAGAAAATCAGAACAGGGTTGTAACGAACACTTCAGTCTGTGAGTTCTCTCTGCAGAACGTTTGAGGAATAACATCTATTGTTGTGTTATGTTCTGACCACTGGGAAATGTTATCAACTGGTGCTCAGTCATAACGCTCAGGATTCAAGCGAAGACCACCTTCATAATCCATGTAGGAAACTTTTAGATTGAAAAACAAATAAAACAAAACCAATGGTAGGTTTAAACCTGTTCAATTAATCTGAGAGCCTCGTAGATTCAAAATACCTTTTATTAAAATCCATCACAAACACTTTTAGGAGCGGACTGAATTGTAAATAAATACTGAGATAATATTTTATGAATTATGAAACAAAAATGATCATATAAAATTGGAAGATTAAAAATCTAATGTAACCTGTGGTCTTTCACAAATCTGGTATATGTAATCGTTTTCTAAATATCAAGTTTACTTTGTGATTTGAACTTAAGTGAATATTTATCAATTCTCAGATATCAAAAGATAAAGACTTTTAAACAACTGATGACAATTTTCTGCCATAAATGTAACAATCAAAGGTTAGAGTGGATCTTTAGTTTAAATAATCACTTTAAATGTATTAATCTAGATATCTTTAGGTTTTAAAGTTTGACATTTAAAGACTGCTAGAAGGATGATGTATCATTTAGCGTCACCAGCACTCCGGGACATTTATATGTCAAACAGCACAGCTCTGAAACAGTGCAGTTCAGCAACATTTAGCTCAGCATTTTCATCAAATCAATTCATTCAAATCTGCTGGCAGAAAACTCTTAGTGAATCTGAACCTTTTAAATACTACAAACCAGATGGAAAATCCACTAACTGGATCTAATGCTAAGACAAGTTTTGCAAAAGTTTTACAAGGATTCTTTTAGTTTTTGCATCAATAAGTCAAGTCCCTGAAATAAAAAGTGACCGTCCTCTTTGCTGGAGACTAACAGAGACAGTCAGATGATGCAGCTCGTTTCTTTGTAGTGAAGTGAAGTCTAACTCTGAAGTCACAATAAAACTCTAGTTTGAAAGTGTTTTAGTTTATTTTGTTTTATTTTAAATTAGTGTCTTTTGGACTTGGATATTTGATGGTGACAGTTATACTTTTTTTTGTCAAATACAAGAAAATGTTTTTGCTTCCCTGTTTTGAAATCAAAGTAAAAAGAAAAAACCTGGACAATGTCGGAAAGTTGTTTTTTGTAATACAGCAAATAAATGTGCTTACATCTATTGTTTACTCAGCCCTTGATTTAATGTTGATGATCAGAATGAATCTGGGAGTATTAAAAATAAAGTTAACGTGTTCATACCAATCTGTCACAAACAGATCTGCTGCCCACATACAGACAATAAATTCATTTCTATACCAGCCATCTATTTACCAACTGCAGGAAAACAATTTATACACCAATGTGAAGCAAGAATTTCCAAAACTGCACCGTTCAAATGAGCTACAAACTACAGAATAGTGATTTGTCTTTGATAAATCTGCTATATAAAGGCCGGCCACTATAAGGGCTGGTTGTTTTCAAAACTTACAATTAGCAGATTTTAAGCAACAATTTGAAATTGTTCAGTTTAAAAACATCAAACCCTACACTCCAGTTTAGAATTAAGAAAGCTCCCAGGTGAGAGGTGTAAAAAGCAGAAGTAAGGTCCAGCGGGGTTTTTTTATTTTTATTTTTTAAGTTTACCTTGTCCTGGATGACCCCACCCATCACACACTGACTACTGGATATGGGCACCAATGATGGATGGATGGATGGATGGATGGATGGATGGATGGATAACAGAGAATCTACACCAGCATATTGCCATACATGCGTATATAAAACACTATGAGGACCAAAATGTTCAGACTTTGGACAGAGAAGTGAGATTGTTAAAGACAGGCTAAAGAATCTATTTATGTCCATCCATATATCGGTGGTCCAACAAGTCTAGGAGAGATACCTACACACTCACTTTTCAGCTCCTCCAGGGTAATCTCAAGGCAATCACAGGCCAAAATGGTCATTTAGTCTCATCTGCATATTCTGAGTCTGCTACAGGATCTTTTCCAGATGGGAAACATCTGAAGTAAATAATTTACTTTGGTTTCTTTGGTTACATTTTTTTAATAATGTGTGCATCAGGAACCACACGAAGTAAGTACCCAGTTTGTCAGGATTTGTCTTTAAAATATATTTTGTTTGTATGTGACTGAATAAAACTGTTCAGTTTATTTTAGCTGTTTAATAAGCTATAATATAAAAAAAACAGGTAGTGCAATAAAATTGTCATTTTCCCACTGGTTTGTATTTAGGAATGTCTTGAATTTGCAGGTAAATACACTTAATAAATAATTGCTCTTTCCAAAATGTCCTCTTAACACATTAAACCCTGGGTGGTCTCAGTGTCACATACTATCAGTTATTTTAATAAGAACCCACTTTGAAATCACACAGTGTAGTTAGGAATGTTCTCAGCTTGTGCTATTTAAAACAGGAAATGACAGATGGGGTTGGCTAAAAAGAAACTCTTCGTAAAGACAAATTGGACCATTGGACAGTTCTTGCTCTGGGCATTTCAGATTAATTCAGTTTGACGAGCTCTTTTTCCTCTAAAGTCAGTAGTTCCAGCCTAATGTCTACTATCTTCTAAATTTAGTTCAGTCTGAAAATAAATCTTTGGTAATGAATCCAAAATAATGGAGAGATAAAATGTAAAACTCTGCAGAGACTTCTGTTTCCCAATATGTTATAAAGCACAGAACACAGAAATCTTCTTTTTACTCTTAACCAGCTTCAATGAGTTGTCTCCAACATTTAAAAATAACGTCTATGGCTATAGAGACAATTTAGCAGAACGATTAGAGTTTAATATTTGTGCTATCTGTGTTTGGGTGTGTTGTTTCTATATGATGGGTTTGAGTCTGAGGACAAAAAATTGTGTTTCTGGCAGAACTGATTATTGGCCCACAAAGATGCCATCATCTTGTTCTTTCAATGCAAACAAATGAAAAATATTTTATGGATGAGTTAATCAATCCGTTGGATATTTTAACTGAGTTTCAGTTCGACATAACAAGCACTGGTTTAGTTAATGTGAGAATGATACATTAACAGAATGTACTTCTTTATTTATGGTGTCATCAATGTAATGCTGATGTCAAAGAGACCTCCTCTAGGGTGGTACAAAGATTTTCTAGAAGCATGCACAGATTACATGACCTTGAGAGAGTTTGTTTAGAGTCCGAAGCCACAGCACCGGCTCTGGTTTTAGAACTTAATTTAATCTAAAGACACCATTTCTCTCTCAAACAGAACTGGTTCTTTGCGTTCCGGTTTTCAACCAGAACACATTTTTCCTTCACATCCATCTTTTTTACACCTGGTTTTTGTATCCAGGCTGCAGACTAGCTGGTGCTCCTCTCCAGAACAGGTTACCGTTGAACCTAGCATGCATGTTTCTGCTCAGTGGAAGGAAACCAGACACGGAGTGGAAGGAGAAAAAAATCAGGAGGGATTTGTGACAAAAGGGTGGCAGCAAAGGTCAAAAGAAAAAGTTTACAAGAGAGCAGTGAGACCAGCTGTGTTTAATAGTGTGGAGACAGTCATGGACAAAAAGACAGATAGTACAGGAAGTGTCAGAGCTCAAGATGTTGAGGTCGTCCTTGGAAGTGACAAGGATGGAGAAGTTTAGCAGGTGTATTTTGGACCTGTCCAGAGGTAGGACAGTGTATGTATTGGTTTGGACGTGTCCACTTTACCCACTGTCAACACATTCACCTCAGACATAACTGCAGAAGGATCACTGATTTGTTTGTCCATCACTTGCTCCATCGTGTCATCATTCGTCAGTAAAAGCTAAATTCTTTTTCTAAAAGGAGCTTTTCAAAGAGTTATCTACAGCAGAGTTGATGTTAATAATTCTTAATATAAAAGCTTTCCCCCCTATTTTTCTGTGTAAATGTTAAGTCTTCCAGGCTGTTCGCCACTCTAACTGCTGGAAATCTTCATACACTTTGGCATGTTTCGATTTTAGCTTTGGTTGTTTTGTTCCCAGTAAATCCTCACACTTATATAACTATCACCACTTGTTTTGAAGGACAAAGCCCACCCACACATGAAGGCTGCATTTACCTTCTGGGAATCATACCCCCTGGGTGTCAATATTGTAGAATTTCAGATCTAAGCCCAGAAAAGTTTTTTTTTTTAAGTGTAAGTACGTGTCAGTCATGGCTGCTCCTGCTGCGTCTTCACGTCACAGTTTACTGAAACAAACAAAAAAAAGCGTGTTCTGTGATTTCTAAAGCTTTATTCAAACTGGGTCAGACTGTGACTCACCATCTACTGTCTTTACAATACAAGAAATGACAAAAATAAACAAAATAATGTTTTCTAAATATAAGCCTGTCTAAACATGAAGTGGATATTTTCCTAACTCTCCTCAGGAGGTACTGCTTCAGTTCTTTTGTATCCTTTAGTGGAGGGTTGTTGGACTGGCTCTTCTGTTGAGGACAAATTCACAAAGATTTCATCAGAACACCTGATTCTTCCATCTACCATGACTTTCTTTTCAGAGACTTTCTGACTTTCAGTAGTCTGCTAAAGAACAAGACAGCTGCAGAGATATTTTATTCACACTCCGATATACAGACTCATCGCTACACAAATAGAGAATAAGCATTGTGAAAAACAAACAAAAGGTTACTCAGAATTAAAACAAATGGAATAAAATAGTGTAACAATCAGTCACAGCCAGATCATATCAGTACAGGTACTGATTACGTTCTTGTGTTCTGTAACACAGCTGTCATGGTTTTACCTCCATTACAAACAGCCAACAAATTTCTTTGTATTATTAGACACTTAGACCTTTGATGCTGGATAGAATTTACAATTTCCCTTTTAATAACTTATTAAATATGATGCATCAACAGCATTGTTTGTTTTAGTGTCAATACATATTTAATGATAATTTATCCGTTATTAGATGTTTTTAAGTAATCTTTACATACGAATATGTGGACTGTTGGCTCCTCAGTAAGAGTTCCTCTGCTCCACTTCTGCTGCAGAGTAGAATCTAATGACAAACCCAACAGATTTATTCTAAGACCAAAGCGTATCTGCATGGGATTAGACATTAAGACCAACATTCATTGCCTAATGTAACAATTTGTTGCTTTTCTGAAAAAAGCAGTCTTTTTATAGAACATGATTGCGTAATGTTGCAAAATATAACAGATTTGCAATTAAAACTTACAAAAATGTAAAATGGCTATGTATGAAAAGGTCATTTTCAAAAACCTGTGAATGAATCCGCAATAAACAGTGTAAAAAATATTTCTAATCAACATGCATTCATTCCCCAAAACAAAGAAACCTGTTGTTGCCATACACAAGAAGACAAATACTCCATATGAAGGTTTTGTTTGTCCTATATATTCTTAAACTGCTCATGAGAAACTATCCTCACATCAAACGTGTTCCTGATAATACTGTTAGAAAAGATAAACCGGTCATGTCTCACTCTGTAAATTCACCTCAAAAAGGAGTGAGGGAGCGAGTTGTTCATACATACACATTCCGTATAGTTCTATTTTGGGCTCCACTCCACAGCTTTAGATACTTTAATGGACAAACACATTATTTTTCCATTATTCCAGTTACTATAATGATTTCTGCAGCCGCTCTGTACTACGTATAAAGGAACACAAAACGATTAACATGACTGAGGAGGGAAAACAAATTCTAAAGTAGGTGATAGAATAATGAAAAGCTTCTCACATATAAAAATTTGGCCAACTCTGGCGCACATAATACACCGCTTGACCCAGATACGGCAAAGAATGACGGCCCTTTGGTGGTCCATGCATGGGCCAGCACCATGTAAACCAGAGCACAACTGGGCCAGTTGTGACAAACCATCATATAAATTGTGCCAACATCTGGTTGACAAACCCCTCATGTCAGCCAGCAGGACCAGCTGGACACCAGATCTGGCCCACACCTGTCTGCTATGTGGGTTGTGTTTGGAAAGTGACTTGTGGCCATGGCATACATCAACGACAAGCCAAAACAAGTATTGTCATCACTTTTTTCCTATTTTTGTCATTCTGTCTTCTCCTTTGTTCTGTATAGAGTATCATTTATTTCTCCACTGACCTTCTTGTTAGATGACTGTGGGGTTTCTGTTTGACATTTTGTCAAACGGATATCACACACACTGTCAACAAAAAGTTATGCACTCAGAAGGAGTGGTGAAAAGAACATTAAACTGCACCTGCTGAAAGGTCACGTGACTGTACTGCAATGATTACAAAAACAGATTACAATGATAACAGAGTTGAGAATATGGGTTTACAAGCGTTGATTTGGGGCGGCTGTGGCTGAGTCACGTTCTAATGAAAAAGTTGGGGGTTTTATTCCCTCCGTTATTCAGTCACACGTTGAAGTGTCCCTGGGCAAGACACTGAACTCCCCCTGCCTCTGATGTGTGTCCCATCAGTGTTTGTGATTAAAACTGACCAGTCTCTATAGAATGATTTATACAGATTATCTTAGAGTGCTGTGTGAACGAGGACACGGATTGTAGCACACAGATTACTATTTAGTGTCAAACAGGGTTATAAAGCTGTATCCTGTTTAATGCCGTAATTTTGTCTACTATACAAGTCATCCTTTGTCTGCTGCCAGTTTATTGTTGTTCCTCAGTTTCACCTGCCATGGGAGGATCTACAGTGTATACTGCACTGAATTTAGCTCTTCAACAGCTGATTTCTATAGAAACAGAGGATATGCAGATAAGGAGGCCCTCCAGGATGACAGCAGTGCTGTAAAACAATGAAATTATACCTTGATCTCGAAGTAAAAGCTATTCTATAGTAAAAATATTTCTTAAAAGATTGATTTAAAGTGTTAAAATAAAATCTTAGTTCTATTTGGCCTATTGTTAAAAATGAATGAACAAATTACCACTTGTAAGGTGCCACAAAGATTTGGCAATAAGTATGAGAGTATTGGAGTAAAGTGATAAGAACCCATCACCCTGCCCAGCAACACACTGAAACCTTCTCTGTGTCTCAGGTGGGATTTGTGTGTTGGTTTTGAGAAGATCACGCTGGTTATGGGTTTCTAATCCTTTGGGTGGGTCATAATTTATCAACCTGTGGTGTGTGTCTGTGTGCAAATTATGGTGGTGAAATGTCAGTCAGTGTGACTGCTCTGATTGCTGTATACACACACACACACACTACATCGTTACCCTTTAAATGCACACTTACATCCTCCCTTTTTTAAAGCTCATTCCTTTTGAACCATAAATTATTCAGGCAATCACTTAAATATTCAGCACTTCACAGGATAACACACCAGAAATATGAGGCAGAATCAGCCACAGAGAAAAAGTGTTGGAAGCAAATATTTTGCATCCTGGAAAAGCTTAGAAACTAGAACTAGTAGTGAGGTAAGGTAGACGGTGTTCAAATCGATAAATCAAAATGTGCTCTCTTGTGTTTTCCGCTTTTAGCTAGGACGATATAAGATGTCGTCAAGCAGAGAAACTTTAGTTTCAAGCATGGGGTAATTAAAAGCTTCCTCGCAAATCCCTCTGGAGACACGTGTAGGCAGAAGAAGGGATTATTTCAAAGAAGGGAATAAAGAAAAAAAGAGGAGTAAGACGCACGTCAGGGAAAATGCTAAAGCATACAACGCAGACAAATATCAGACCCAACGCCTGCCAAAAAGGTTAGGAGAGGAAGGATGACAGACGTTAAGGAGTGATAAAAGGAAAAGAGAAATGAGGTTACCAGTAGGAGTCAGAAAAGAAGGATGGAGCAGATGGATCGGGGTAAAATATTAAACAATTATTTGTCTTCAAGGTTTTTCAAAACAAATTTAGATGAAACCGTAAGAAATATAATGCAATCAGCAAAACAAGAGAAGAAAACCCACTTTAGGTCGAGCTGTGCCCAAGATTTACATTTAGAAGCTTTAATAGCTTTACCGTGTTTCCTTTATCCATTTTCGCCCTCATGATTTGTAATTTTGTTTCCATTGCGCTACTTTCCCACCAGATAAACTGACTGTGACAGAAATCAGAGCAAAAACAAGATCTCTGGAATTTCCACAAGTCTCCTACAAGGAAAGAACATTTATTGAAATGTAAATCAGTCCTGTGCCCAAAACAACTGTGAAAACACCTGTGATTTAGTTTAGGTCTTAAAAAATAAAATGTAAGTCTAAGTCAGTTTAATCAACTACATAAATTCCTGTCCCCATGCAGATATGATTCACCAAAAGTGGATCAAATGATAATTTTTGCTTTAACCCCTAAAATACAAAAGTTTGGTTTGAATCAGCCATGGGTTGGAATTGGACGAGAATTTGTATCTGGAACACAATCATGCAATAAATATATTTTAGCTGTGTTTTAATAGTCACTGTTAAGGAGGAACCAATAATTAACTGTGGAAGAATGTTGGGATGTATGAAAACAAAAACGTGTGAAGGTGTTTGAGAAAAAATGAGAACTGTGCTCGAGTTTTTCACTTGGCAGTATCAAACAGGAAACTACTGAAACTCACCTAAATACTTCAGTCTGAATTTTATTTTAGGTTATTCTAATGAGGAATTTTTTGTCATTTTAAAGAGGAAATCTCACATTATTTTGAAATTGTGAGGATTGGTTCTGCAGCCTGACTGCTGCAGCTGATGAGACTCACCTGCAGCCGCTCTGCCTGATGAGCCAGCTCTCTTTATACGCTCCTCCTGGTGACAGACAACTCTGGATTGTTGTGCTTTGTCAGATAATGAAACAGCTCCTCACTGTTACACTTGAGCAGATATCACAGATTTAATTCATTTACAGCCTTCTGATCCCCCTGTTTGTAAAGATCCTAATCTGTCTCAGCTTTCTCTTGATTTATTGATCTGCATTTGGCTTGTTTTTTTTTACCTTTGTCAGGTGAAAAAGGCTTAGTGATCTGGAGTTTTTGGATAGCTGTATTTATATAAAAAACAAATAAAAACAAA
>JAVKLF010000132.1:20218859-20229181 GCA_034783495.1 Millerichthys robustus
CCTGACCTGCGGTCACCTCACACAGCCTGACCTGCTTCTCCTCATTTCCTGTTTGAATCTGTCTGTTTTTCTTCTTATTTTCTTCACATGAACCAGCCCTTTGAGCTCCTGTAGGTCTGGGATATTCAACAGATTGTGCTGCAGTCAGCTCACACACTGGTTGATTAGTAAGTGTGTGATTCGAGCTGACTCCAGAACACTTTTTGAAACGCGGTCCTTATTAAAGCTTCGCGTTCAGCTGCGTTCCTGTTTGAGCCCACACCAAATATTAAACTAACACAGAGGCTGTGAAAGAATTAATCTTTTTGTGTTTCTACACCGCTGTGTGAAAACTGAAATGGGAGTGAAGGTTTAAACTGTTTGTTTAAGCTTATAAAAACTCCAGGGACTTCTGTCTCTATCTTTTGTTTTGTAGTAACGCGTCAGACTTTTATCTGTTGATAATATTCAGACTTTCAGTTCTAGAAACCCCCTTTTGGCCGTGTCCCTGATAGAAACATTGAAGCTGGCTGCAACATGTCTGTGTGTCTAAAAATGTTTCAGTGAAACATTTAGCTTTGTCTAACTATAGATCAGCATTTTCACTGTTTCTCTCATCGACAGACTAAATAAAATGCTGTAGGTTAAACATCCATTGGAGGTGGTGGGTTTTCCACTGCACAGTTTAAAAATAAAAAATAGTCAGACAGCTATTTGAAATGAGTAATTCTATTTTTACAACAAATACAAAAATGGTGCCAGACCAAAACTAAACTGGAGTATCAGATCCATTTCTTTTTCAATGCACAGAACGTTATTACTTTACTTCTGTGATGGACTTGTGACCTGTCCAGGTTAGCCCCGCCCCTCTCACAGTGACCATAACACGGACAGGAAGAAGTGGGTCAAGGTGTTGGACGAATGATGTGCTTTGAGTGACTGAGACAAACGGGGGTTCACTTAAATAGTTGGTCGTTAGCCTTTATATAGCCATAGCTTTAATAGCTAACTGGAGGATTTGTTGTTTCTTCATCTTCACAGATTTGGATTAGGGGCTGCTCCTGTTCTTGGCTCCTCCCTCAGCTTCCTGCCTGTCTGTTCTCTGGTCCTCGTCTCAGACACGTGGACCACTTAAGAAGGATTAGTTTGATCAGTCAGTCAGAGACTCACGAGCAGAACTTTAGCTGCCTCCCACCAAGCGCTGCCGACCACAAAAACAGAAGACGAGTATTAAGCAAAAACGGCTTCCTGTTTTAAAGATTAGCAACTTCATAAAGTGGTTTAAGTCTGTCACAGCTGGGCTCTATAAGGGCTGAGCTTCTTTTGAAAAGGAGTTGCAAGACTTATTGGTTTGTAATTCACCTAAACTAAGCGCCTTGTTTTTTATCAATCCATTAATAAGATGGATTTTAGCCCATCCAAAATAAGAACACACTTATAGAAGATTCTGAAGGAGTATGTATTTTTATGACTTTAGTTGCTATTTTTAGATCTTTAACTAAAAAAAACAACTTTAAAAAGTTTTTATATATTTATTGTGCTTCTGATGCTTTTTTTCTCCATCAGTTTAATTCACTGGTTTCCTTCTGACAGCTGAGGGTGAAGTTTGTGTCTGAAAGTAAAACTGTCCCTACTGTCTGTCTCCACAGAGAGACACAGATACTCACCTGTTTAACTCAGAATTGCTCCAAAACTATGTTTTTTTAATTTAGTGGGGTCCTGATACGCATTGGGCCCAACACCAGCAATTTTAAAAGTACTCATTCTCAATGGCTTGATACCATTCACGTTATAAATAAACCTCCATCAGACTCCGGTGTGAACACTTTATGCCGCCAAAGATGATCCGTTTACAGACAAACAGGTCTACATGCGAATGCAACATGTTAGCATGTTGATTCCGAGGTGGTGTTAAATAATTATCTGACCTGCCTCTGGTCTGCTGCAGTGTGTATTTCTCAAGCCAAACTAACAAAAGTATCGATCCAGTAACTAGTATCAACGTGGTCCAATGCTAACGTTACCGTCATATGTTTCTATGGATCCTTAGTTATCCGGGTTTGAGGAAAAACTGATATCAGGACATCTCTAGTTTTTATGTTCACGAGGTTAAACTAATCCTAAAGACCTAATATAAATTAAAAATGCTGATCAAGCAAAATGTTTGGAGTGAGGGAGATTACACTGTCTGACCAGTGGGGGGTGGGGGGAGCACTAGTTTGTAGTGACCATCTCCCCGCTGGCTCTCCTGCTTACAGGGTAGAATCAGGCTCTTAATCCAGTTTAAAACTTAAAACCTATTAAAATCCAATTCAGTCTAAATATAAATCAACACAACTTCTGTAAGTAGCCTTTTATTGGTTGAACGTTGTAAGAAAAATCTGTCTCACAGGTACGAGTTTATCCTGTTTTTAGATATTTGCATTGGCTTTCTATTGAAAATAGAATCTATTAAAATCCAGTTACTTGTTTCTAAAGCATTAAATGGTGTTTATATGAAATATGTGACCTAGTTGTACATCAGTTGGGTCAGTCGGGCCTGCAGGTCGTAGTAACTCATACCTCGGACCTTTACCAGTTCAGGTAGAGTTTATTTCTGTGTTTCTGCTTCAGTGGATCTGAGAGAAGCACCGGTTTTTTTTACAAACATGCCAAGGACTTTAAGGTGTGTCTGTTTATATATGTTTTATCTCCTTGTTCTCATCCTGTTGTGTTTTTGTCTATAAGCATGGTTTTGCTTTCAGAATAGTTTTTATTTAACCGGTTGGTTTTTAAATTTACCAATATTGCATTTGTTCGTAATTTGACAGTCATGTTATGTTGATGTTAACTTGTTCTAGTAATGTAACAGATTTGATCTCCTTGGCTTTGACGCAAACACTGAATCAATTTACAGCCGTGTGAAGAACGGGGTTTTGTTGGTACCTGGATGTGTTGCAACACTTGATGCAGTCAGAGCCTGAGAAGCCATTTTAAAGTCTGCTCAGAGAGGAGTTGGTGCTGATGTGCTATAGATGTTTCAGGAGTAGGAAGATGTTGTAACAAAGTTCTTCAAGGCAGAAAGGAGAACCTATCATGTGTGAGAACAGCTGTGTGAATGTTTGTGTAGCTTGATAAGTCAAGATGAGTATCCCTTACACCTCCAGACCTCAGTTTAATTACATTCAGTAAAAACGACTATATTTATAAACAAGTATAACAAAGTTTTCAAGAAAAAATTTTTTGGGGAAGTTTTATGGTGTAAAATATAAATGTTTATGACTGGATTTTAACACTTTTGATACTTTGCTATAAATTCTGAAACTTTGCTTTACGTTTGAAAAAAGACTGACATACTGAAAATATGAAGGATGTTGAAACCTACATGAGTAAAATATTAAGAGGAACTATAATGCACATTTTAGTTTTTTAAACTGCTGCATGTGGAGCGGCCTGGAAGGGGACACAAATGAAGATTGATCACAGCTGTTCAACAACCAATAATAACACTTAAAAGTTATTTATTTGACCACAGTGACCTTTCAGAAGAGCTTTAACTCACCAAAACAGACAAGTGTGTGAGTTCAGATATTTATTAAAGTGGAATAAATTTGTTTGCAACCACAGATTAAATGTGGTTTTCAGGTTATTTAAACCCCTCACAGAGGAAAAAAGGTCCATTGATCTTGGCTGAAGCTAGACTTCGTGATGAGAGCGGAGTCTGAATGAGCCTCCAGCAATATTTAATCCATCCACACCTGTTCAAGCATGGACCCTCTGAGACCTCCAGCTTGAAGTAGACTTTAAAACAAGTCCAAGACTGGCAGCAGTTCACACTAAAGACAAGGAGAAGTGTCTTGGGGACTACAGACCAAGATAAGCGAAGCAGACTGTGTCTTTGTGGATCTAAAGACAGACAGACAGGAGATTTAATCCTTAATAAAGTATTTAGAGCTCTGTGTCTCAGATTACAGATCAGGTGTCTTCAGTCGAGCTGAAACACGTGTTAAATGAACTAATGGAAATAAATTAGTGGGCATTTGCATCAGGAACTTGCACTATACATTTTTAAACATTCATTATTCTCTCCTAACGAGTAAAACACGAAACTAAATAAAAAGAAATGTACTTTTTTGTAAATACGCAATAATGATTATTGTTATGAACAACTGTAGTTATCTAATCATCATGTTAAGTAAATTATTAATCAAATAATAATTTATCTGCTTAGAGGTGGATAAAGGAGTACATCATCTTTGACTGGAGATTTTATTTGATATATCTTTGTTATCTTTTAATAATTAAGTTAACGTTTGTGTGTGAGTTTGTACATTGCGTTCCTTGGATGTGAGGGTGTGTGTTTCAGGTTGTGAAATGTCTCTCTTTAGGCCTGTTGAGTCTTGTTTGTGGAGCTTTATGAAACAGAAAACTTACAAAAATGTCCTTTATGTGGAGTTTATATTTTCTAAAGATTAAAAAACATGAAAAGTAGCTGTATATTTTTATGATGAAGTAAAACAAAGTTAGGGGGCTCAATGTCTTGTTTGCACCCACAATTTTTGGGCAGATCTGCAAAATAAACCATTTTACCTTCTAATTTGTTAGCAAAGACACATTTTCTGCTTTTTATTTTGTCCTGCAACTTTCAAAGGCTGGTTGGTGTGAACAAAGCTCTCGCAGCAGAGGTGACCCAGGCTTACAGCTGATGGAGAAGAGCCTGGGGAAATTTCCCATCCGTGTTTTCATCCGTTAGACCAGTCAAACTGTCCCGTCTGTTCCGTCTCTTTGTCTTGTTTTGACACTTCATATTTTAACTTCAAGTTTGGTTTTCATGTAATTTTGACCAGTTTCCTTTTTTTCTATTTTTTCTTTCTTTTTGGTTCCTCTTCTCGGCATTCAGCCTCGCTCAGGGAGCCTTCCTGGAAGGTTCTTGTGATGGAGTGTTTTTTTAGTTTCTCGTATGATGAACTGAAACTGTAAACGAGCTGCCCAGCTGCAGTTTCTGACCATAACTAAGGAGTTGTGTTTTTATGTCAAAGTGCTGACTCGTGCTTTGAATTTATCAACTTTTTAAAGCTGCAGATGTGGTGAAACATGCTGTGTTGGTACAATCTACTGACCAAACGGGAAAGTGAAGGCATGTAAAACTCAGAACTAATAATTTCACTATGTTTGTACCTGCAGTCTGTTTTTGTTTAGTGACATGACAACCGAACAGCAGACGGAGGTCACAGCAGAGATTTGTTTTAGCTTGTTTTAAGTTTTATTAACTAACAACTTAAAAAAGAGAGCTCCTCCATATTGAAAACACACTAAGTTTTCTTCAAGCTACAGGGGAATAGGAAGGACTCAACAATGGTTTTTCCGGCAGCAGGGAGTCATTTTTAGATGTGGTGGTTCCTGTTTTGTGCTGCCAGTTTGAGTCTGCAGAAACAACAGCAGGAGGTGTTTGTGTTTCATAAAAAGTCTGCAACAATAGTTAACACTGCCAAATTCACAGAGAAGTGTTAAAACATACAGGAAGTGTTTGTTTCCCTCCGTATGTTAACTTGTGCTTAGAAAACCTCTTATTTAGTTGTACTGAGGAGGAGCAGTTAGTTTGTTAAACCTTAATATTAGTAAGTTAACTTAAAATGTCTGTCTGGCTGAATGCCATTCAGTCTTGTTCCACCCTTTCTAATACGAGACTTTAATTATTTTTTGTTAAAACAAAATTGCATAGTTCATTTTAGCTAAAAGGCTTGAGAGTGGCTTGTTAAAACCACATGGTGTTTCTTGTAAACAACAAATCTATGTGCTGAAAATGAAAAGTTACACATCAGTATCTAATTATCTGTGGGTAAAAACCCAGAAGTGTAAATATATTTGTATCAAACCTAACGTTCTAATGCTACAAATGTTCCCCCGACAGTATCTGAGATGTAAAATAAAGCTGAATATTAATTAAAAACAAGTCTCTTCTTAAACCCAACAGAGTCCAGACTCGGACTGAAGTTCGTCTTCTGACCGTTTGAACAAGACTTTTTTCTCAGCCTGTTGCTTTATTGGCTACAAGTTAGCACAGGTCTCTGAGTCAGTATGCAGCCACATGAGTTTTCATAAACTTAAATGGAACAGAGCCCGCTGGGGTTCTGCTGGGTTTCCGGGGTGGGAGGGGGGAGTGAGCTATGATACATTTGTAGAAGCTGAACTCCTAAGAAAAGTATAAGAAGTATTTTATGAAAGTCGTACAAGAGAACCTTCTCGATCTCAAATATGCTCCATTTACGGTACAGCCCTCATGTTTTGTAAACTTTATAAAATTCATGATTTTGATGGAAGTAAACTTGTGTAATTAAAATCTCACAAATTCTGTTTTCATTTTTTTCACAACAGCTTTCCTGTCTGCTGTCACAACATGTTTACACTATTTACACATAATCTGAAGTTTCTCTAAGAGTTTTGTAGATTCCTTTCTGTACATGACCAGTACAGCAGCAGTATTTTTCACTTTATTGTTGCAGCTGTTTTATCTGTCCAGCACCCACATTCAGTTTTTCTTGTGGTTCTTGGTTTGTGTCTGTGATCTGCATCACAATGAGTCACCCTGGTGTCTCTGTGGGACTGAAAAGGGATGCGAAGCACACACACACACACACACACAAACACTCACACACACACACAGATCTGCTGTGTCCTCTCGTCACACCCTGTCCTCTGGCTGTCTGGCTTTGGACAGGTTCCAGATTCCTGGCAGGTCTGATCTGACTCTGAACGTTGTTCTCAGTGTAAGAAATTTGTGCGGGTTGAACACAAATTTCTTACATCAGGTCTCAAACTGTGCTGTAGCTGACCCACTTACTGAAAACCTTTTTATTCACTTGCATTTTCCTTCTTCATAACTCAACCTAAACCAGAGATTAAACTAAGAAAAACCGTCTCTTAGTGTAAAGTGAAGGTCTGTCTGACGGTGTCCCCTCCCTCATGCAGGATGCAGAGGCGGCCTTGCTGGTGCGGCGCCAGTCTCGGACCTGGTGCTGGTGCATGTGCCTGGGTCTGGCCCTCATGCTGTCTGGAGTGGTGGTCGCAGGAGCCTATCTGTACCACTACTACGTCCTGGAGGTGAGCAGAAGAGGGGCCTTTCTCCAAAACACACCTGTCGTCAGAAAACAAAGCAGAGTATTTCCTGCAGAAGCACCTCAGGTGGATTTAATTCCGACCCGATGAAGTTCTGTGGTGACGTCACGTCGAATAAAGATTCTGACGGGAGACATAACTAAAGAAAAAAAACAGACATTTATGAATCACGCCTGCTTTTTCATTCATGTTAGAAGATCTAAAATACTCCAGTAATTCACACTTGAAACTGATTTACTCCCATTTGGCCGGTGTGTTTCATGATGGTTTGGCTGAAAAAAGGAATGTTGAATAATGGAGTGTCTCCTTCCATCTTCTGTCCTCAAAGCAGGATGATCAGGTGTACTTCTGTGGAGTGGGTTACAAAGAGGAAAACTTTATGATCCATGAGGAAGATGAGGTTTGTTTAAAGTTTTTACTATTATTTTATCAATGATTCTTCTCACTGCTATTCAGAATAAGTAATTAAATCTAATGTTTAAACATGTACTGTTGGTTTTATAAAAGTGTGTGTGCTGTGCAGGTTAGAGCAAGTCTTATTTTAAATAAAGTGTGTTGCGTGACTGAAACCCACCAGAACACGGGCTCATTTCTTGTTTTGACCGGTCCACAGGTGGAGCTGGAGCTACCCAACAGTTTCCGTCTGCGACAGCTGCAAGAGAAGGTCCGGGTTCTGGTGCCGGATCAGGTCGAGCTCATCACCGTCCCAGTGCCTGACTTTGAGGATGGAGATCCAGCAGACATTGTCCACGACTTCCAGCGGGTGAGCAGCACCAACCAGGGCTGGATCTGTTCGGCGTTGTGTCGACGTCTGTTTAACGTCTGCTGTTTGGGAACGTTTTACTTTCCTCTTCGGTGACGGTGGATGAAATAAAACCGTTATGATCACGTTGTTTTATAGCAGCAGCACAAGAGTTGGCCCCGCTTTAAACGTACTCGCCTAGAACCTCCTGAACATCGACTCGACTGACATGAAGAGAAATCCCACCTGAGCTGACTGTAGTGTTTTTAAACAGCCCCCTGGGAGCAGTTCAGACAAAACTCAGAACAAAGGCTAGGATAGTTTACAGCAGCAGACATGAAACCGGTTTTTATTAATAAGAGCACACTGACACACCAAGATTCACAGACTGCAGTTTTAAAACACTCGTTGTTTGTTCAGTTTTTCCTGCTTCTTCAACATTTGTCTTTAATTTCAGAGGCTGACGGCTTACCTGGACCTGAGTCTGAACAAATGTTACGTCATCCCGCTCAACACCTCCATCGTCATGCCTCCAAAAGACTTCCTGGATCTGCTGATCAATGTTAAGGTACCGGCCACTAAAAACCAACTGTACTTGTTCTCACTGGAGCCTGACAGGATGCGGTCGGGTTCAGAGCCACGCTGGTGTGAAGGGTGGTACCTCAGCTGAACCAGCATGTTCATGTTTGGTTTCTCATGTGTGGCTTTCCTTTTCCAGCCTGGAGCAAAGCTCACTGCTGCAACATTTTCATGATAGATAAATTAGACCTAACTTTGTTTCATTTTTCTAAGAATAATTTTATCAGATGGTTTTTCTGCTTTTCCAGAACCCTTTTTGTATGATTTTGTGTTAAAAAAGAGTCTCTGCTGAGCGACAGAAAGTAAAACTAAGAACGGAGTCAAAACAGAACATGAACTTGGCTTGTTTAAAATATCAAATGACCTTTTCCTCTAAGATGTCTGTTGTGTTTTGTCCCTCAGGCTGGCACCTACATGCCGCAGTCGTACCTGATCCACGAGGAGATGGTGGTGACCGAGCGCCTGGAACACGTGGACCAGCTCGGCTACTTCATCTACAACCTGTGCCTCGGCAAAGACACCTACAAGCTGCAGCGCAGAGACCGGATCCTGGGTACGAGTCACACACAGAACACACCAACAGAGCTTCACTTCCTGAGGAACAGGAAACGACAAAATAATTGCTTTTCTTGACGGCGTGCTTATCACCCACCATTTGAGGTTGAAGCTGAGATGAGAGATGATGCAGTTGTCTTTTTGGTCCGACATCATGTCCTGCCTCTCTGCAGCAGGTGTTCTGTCGCTGCTCTCTCACCTCACTGTTTGTTCAATGACCTGATTTTTTTATTTTTTATCTCCTGTCATCTCACAGGTATGCAAAAGCGGGAAGCCCTCAACTGCCACAAGATCCGTCACTTCGAGAGCACGTTTGTGGTGGAAACCTTGATCTGCGAGCCTTAAAGCCGCCGCACCGCCTCACCGCAGCTCTTAATGAAGTGCCTGCTGTGAGATTGTGTTTTTGATTTCCGCCTGTCTGCTGTTCTTTATTCGAGGTAGATGGAGGGAGCGAGGGGCGTGCAATGTGAATTTGTCTGGTAAACATTCATTGTTTTTAAAAAAAAAAAAAAGGTGACGCTTATATTTTTTCCACTATCTGCACGGGGAACATCTGGGAACCTTTTACAGAAAATAACTAGCTTAAAGTCTGCTGAGTATTCATTTATAAATTATTTTATTCAAAACAAAAAACTATACCCTCATAAACATAAAAAATAAAGAACTCTTGTTCTGCTGATCCAGGTTAATCAACCTCACCAAATAATAAGACTTAGTTGTTTTTCTGTGTTTTGTCTGCTGTAGCTAACACACTGTTTGTCTCTGAACTGGAAAAGGATTTTACAGTAAAAGTGAGGAGGCAGGCTTGTATTGTTCAAGTTAATACAGAATTCCACAGGAAACACTTTTATTTTGAAATCCTTTCCTTTCCTTTTCCACTTGTTTTGTTTCTAAATGTTAGATTTTTTTTGTTATATTTCTTAATGAATTAATTTGTGTATATATAATCCCTTTACAGAATTGACCAAACCATAAATATAAACAGATAAAAACAGATTAGTGTTGTCTGCGCTTTTATTTTGTTGCTGTCAATTTGACAAATGTATATTTTTTTACTTTTATGACCAATAGTTCTCGCATCACCATAGTTTGGGCTTAGTTGTACTTGGTGTATGTGTCTCTGACTAAGAGAGTGAGACTTCTCTGTTCTGATCCAGGATCAGTTCTGCCAGCAGCTCCGTGTCATTTGATCTCAGCTCCCGATTAAAGCCGAGGTCGGTCTCTGTGGAGGATCACAGCAGGTGTTGAACAAGGAACGAAGTCATGAACGAGTCACCTTGAAGGCTACAGAAGAAGGGTTTTAAAGATAATCTCATCATTTGGTTTTGTCACACCTGCCACACTGATGATACTTAATAAATTTAATGAAACC
>JAVKLF010000132.1:20369043-20379086 GCA_034783495.1 Millerichthys robustus
ACACACACACACACACACACACACACACACACACACACACACACACACACACACACACACAAACACACAAACACACACACACACACATTTACGTTTTCCTTGCAGACGAAAGCAAAAGGCAGTTCTCACTTTGACCAGCAAATAAAATCCGTGTGGCAAAACAACAATAAAATATAAAGACACATTTTTAGAAAGAATAGAATACAAACAGCAAAATATGTAAAAACGCTGCATTTAGAGAAGTGAGGGTTACAAATTCACAATAAAAACATAATAGAAGCTGTTGGTTGTAAAGTACTCAATAAACTTGTAATGTAGAGATTTCAAATATTTCCTAAAACTATTGAAAAAAAAAAGTTTAGTCCTTTAACAAATAATAAAAGAAATATTTTTGTCAGTAGAAAACCTTGAATGTTTTTGTCTGAAAGTGTTTTCGATAATTCGTGTCGTCATATTTCTTTAGACAAACTGACGAGCTCACAGCTCGGGTCAAAGTGAAGACGTTCCTGCTGCTGTAAAACAAATCTAAACTTTAACGCTGATTTATGATGTCATCGCTGCTCCAGGCTGCACAGGAAGTGCTGCAGTTAGCTTCAGCTCGTGCTGTTAGCACTTAGATTGAACCAGAAGGTTCGTGATGAATAAATATTTAATTAGAAAACGATTGAGGTATGAACGTTTATGAGATTTTGCTGGCATGAACAACTATGATATTTTTTAAATTAATGTTTTAAGATGACAAAAGCAA
This sequence comes from Millerichthys robustus, assembly GCA_034783495.1. Lineage (NCBI taxonomy): Eukaryota > Metazoa > Chordata > Actinopteri > Cyprinodontiformes > Rivulidae > Millerichthys > Millerichthys robustus. Next base: position 20,369,792 of record JAVKLF010000132.1, read on the forward strand.
TTTAGGCGTGTCGTGGTTTCCACTCAACCCCACTTCAAAATGTCCGAACTATCTTTTTACTCTAATTGTCACTGAATGAAAGCATATGCTAAATGCAATATATTTGATCAAATATTGGTTTTATTATAAGCTGCTTAAGTGTAACAGTTAATATAAAAAAAATGGATGGAAAGGAGCAGCGCCTTCTCTTCGCGTCCTCTCTAATCACTAATTAAAGGGGCAGAACTCGGCGCTGATCCACCTCTGAGTCACAGCCACGCTGAGGACACGTCCAAGCCCGTCCTGAAGCTGGATCACTCACACCGTCCATCGCTTGAGACCTCAGGCTGCAGTTCTTCTATTTAACTTCTTCTAACACTGGAACCCAGAACCTGGGACAAACCACGTCCAGAGGACATCCACAGACCAGAGACACGGACCTCAGAGACACAGGACTCCACTCGTGTTTCCTGCCACAGTTTGCTGCCGAGGAGCAGAGGGTCTAAAACAAGCAGCAGTGAATAAACTGGAACACAAAGAAAAACAGCTTCATCACATTGAGGCTTTTATTGCTGAGAAATAGCTGGAGAGCAGAGAAAATCTCAGCGGGAGACTTTTATTTCTTATCAGCAGAGGCACACTTTTCAGTTTCAGAGTAATTCTGCTTTCTGAAAACAGAAAAAAACAATCCCGTTTATTCAGCCGGCTGGGTGTGAGGACAAACAAACAGCTGAAAGTCCTCGCCGCAGCATCACTTCACCTCAGCGGATTGACTCACCCGTTCAGCCACATGAAGATGGCCAACAAGTCAGACTGCAGAGGTTTTACTGAGCTGCTCACAAAGACTGCAGAGCAGAGACACGAGAGGCACAAAGACCCTCAGAGATCTGTCTCTGCTGATGTTTTAATGGAAGCAGTGTTGCAGAGCGAGCTTTATTGAAAGAGCAGGAAGCTGCTTCTCATCTTACTCAAAGATGCAATTAAAAAAGACGACCCGCTACGGTTGGGGGAGGGGAACGGACAGAGGAGATCAGATGAAACATCGAGTCGGGAGGCAGAAAGATTTCTTTTCTTCTGCTTCCTCCTGCGCAGACAGACACAGTGCTGTTGTTCCATCTTATCAGCCTGTTTGTCAGTCAGCTTGTATCTCCAGCTTTCACTGTGACTTCATCAACCCTGCAGAGGAGCGTTCAGAGCAAATAACAACCTGCTATTTATATTAATGTTTGTGTCAAAGCAGAAAACATAGATGAATGATGAATCCAATGATAAGCATCTTTTTGTTACGGACTTTAAACAAACTGTTTTACTGTTAGAAAACAGCTAAAACTGCCAGAGCAAATCTAAAAACATACTTTGTTAGCAGCTCAGTATGCAGTGAGTTTGTACAATGTACCCTGTGAGTACCAGGTATGTATTTACAGGTCAGCATCTGGTTCAAATGAACCTGACCTCAGTCAGCTCTAAACTAACCTTCATCACAGCATGAAAGGTTTTATCATATTTCATATATTCAGTGTATCTGATGTTGACATTTAGGCAGTGTTGTTGTTGTTTGGTTTGTCCAGCTGCTTCACTGAGCTCATCACCATCTCATCGTCTCTGAGCAACAATAATCAATAGTCTCTCTGCTCACAGGAGCTAATGTTACTGTAGTCAGTTTTGAACAGCAGGGCTGCTGGGATGAGTCATCTTTACTGCAGTCTGAGAGAAATAAAACTGTTTACATCCTCAGATAAACAAGATGTGGTTTTCAGTCTGTAAACGTGTTTTTTTTTTCTTCTTCTGCATGACCACGTTTCTGAAGTGAGTCTCCGCATGCTGCTGTGATGTCCCGAACAGGACAGGAAGAGCCGTTTAACCGCAGAGACACACAGGTCTGTGTGCAGATGGGTCCGGTCAGGTTCTACATGAGGTGGCAGCAGAAACAGCAGCGGATGTTCAGAACACACAGGTCAGCTCAAGGTTGAACCACACTGCAGTAAATTATTCACCAGCAAACATCTCTGCTGAAGATCACCGCTGGATCAGACTGCTGGACCCTCACCAACGTAACCCTCGGAACAACAGAAACATTACAACTATTTAAATACCAAACACTCAAAACCCAAAAACAGAGGTTACAGGGAGATTTAATTATTTTATGGAGCTAGTAACAGCAGTTATGTCATGCACACCATGCAGCTGTGTGGATTCAAACCAGTGAGTTCTGACTGTTAGAGACTAGCTGTGAGTCAAAAAACACAAATCACTTACAAAATGACCAACAACACAAACAGATAATTTATGAGAATCAAAGCCTGTTTGTGTGAGCACTTTGTAAAACTCGGTCATGCACATTATTTCATGCCCCCACTTTTATTATTTGAATCTATTGGATTAAACTCCAGCAATTCAGACACGAGCATTTAGGCCGTTCTTTGAATTTGAATATTATTTGTCCGTTATTATTTGTTGTAGTTTTTAGACCTGGACGTTTGGAGCCTCAGCTGTTTCCTATCAGGTGATGAAATAAAGCTGCAGCACCACAGAATTACAGAAACTACACCGAGACAGGTTGAAGAGCCCTGCAACCATTCTGGGATTACTGAGGGAAAACTTGCATTTTTGAGCATGTTCAAAGTTTAAGTAACAGGACTGCAAGCCTTTATCGTTTGGGCAAAGACAATACCAAACATTATGAGGAATGTCATTTACAAACTGTTTCAGCTCAATGACATACAGAATTATTTCTCTATCAGAGAATACCCTGATCCTTCAGCTCATTGGTGAAGCCTACTGATAAAAATTCTGTTTATTTTAAGCAAAGATGTGCTGTTTTAAGTGTTTACCTAAAGCTACCAGAAGAAACCAGCCGCACAACATAAATCTGATGATTATCCGACGTAAGCAGTGTGCTCTCTACTTTACATGATTCAAGTTCTACTGAGGAACCTCCTGAGGGGTTCAGTGAGGTTCGGGCCCACTGAGAGCTGTGAGGTGATAAATGAGTTGGATTTATGCAATTGTGCAAACATCACAACAAATCTAATAAAACCACGTTCCACGAAGCTTTAGTAGAAACAACTATTCAGAGATTAAAAAAAAACAAAACGTAAAAACCTGCAGATATGCCGTGTGAACTAGAAGTATAAAACCCAAAACGTCTCTTGTGTCTGAAAGTCCCTCTAACTGGATCATGTCTGCTGCATTGCAGACTCAGACAACAATCTGGAACTTTCCATTCGGCTGAAGCCACAGTGAAACCAGCGGGCTGGCCAGCATCGATCTGCTTCTCCTCACGTTTTAGAGTGAATGCTCTGAGGGAGGAGGGGCTGCTGGGCTTTCCTTCAGTCGATGGCAGCACCATTCACAGGGTGGGACGGGGTGAGACACAGGGACGGGGAGAAGTGAGGGTTCAGGGTTCTGTAAGTACAGCAGTGACGGGACGCTGAAGCTTTCAATCCACTTCAACCAAACCCGCAAAGCTTCTTTAATGTTTTCGGTTTACAGGAAAGCTTTTCTGTGGTTTACTGTATGATAATATTATGTTGACCCTCCGAGCTCGAAACACTGAAGAAGAAACAAGAAAAGAAAGAAAACATCCACGACAACACGACAACACAACAGAAAGATTGTTCCCACACAGAACAATTAAACGTTTCATGGAAACGTCATGAGAATTGCAACAGACTGCACACTTCCTGTTCTCAGCTTCTTAACGTTCTGGATACAAAACTACTACTTTCTTGCTAAACAAGAGAGTTTTTGTAAATGTCAGAAAAATGTGCTCCTGTCAGTAAACTTGATGTTTCTGTACAATCAGGAAGTATTATCATATATTTACGTATGAGAGCTCTGTTCTTGTTCTGTGTGTCAGGGTCCAACAGGACGCAGACATCAGAACTGGGTTCTGCTGTGGTGAATTAAATGAGATGCGTTTCTAAAACACGTTTCCTCCTCCTCACTACATCCTGGTCCCACAGAATCTTTGTTCTCAATGAAGAAATGTTATCAGTGAGACTTAATAGTTCGTCACATCAGGATCACTGCCCCGAATGCTTCAGGATTTATTTCCACGTGATCCAGTTTTTCTCTCTGATGATGTCACTTCCTATGATTTACCACAGCCAGGCCCAGGTCCTTTATTTTTGTTTTGTCCATCTCCTCCAATTGTGTTTTTCTCACTTTTGTTTTTAAGCTCTCCTTTTTTTCTCCTTCTTCTCTCGCCTCGCTCCCCACCAGTCACTGTGATGAAGTGGCCAGTGAGTAGCCGTCTCTGCCGGTAATCACCACGGTAACTCATGGCAGCGCCGCGGTGCTGGCAACGAGCCATCCATCACCGCCTGCGCTGCTGCAGGAAAGTGATAGATCAAGATGTAAATCCTGGCCCCTGCTGCTGCTCCTCGTCCTCCTCTGTCTCAGAGGAAGAAAAACAGGAGGCGATGATGGAGGAGGGGGCGGTGGCAAGGTGAGGAACAGAATTATGAGGGGAAAAAAGAGAACAAATGAGGAAGTAGAAGAAGAGAGGGGAAGGAGGTGAAAGAGCTGCATGAAGGTAAAGATCACAGACGGACGTGATTGCAGAAATACAAGAGAGGAAGTAAAAACCAACACTCCTCTGACTGTTTTCATTTCAACCTTTTGACTTGACGTAATTAGAGTCACACTTTAAGTTTATCCTTCGTTACCTCGCAGTCAAAAGAAGGCTGCTCTGTTAGCATGTTGCTAACTTTAGCTGTTGACCTTGTTTAAAAAAATAAAAATTCATCAACAATATGACCTGATATTAAACTCTTAGAAAAGGCCTATAATATTGTCTGGGAACAATGATGTTAGATGTTGGATTTAATTAAAAGAAAATAACTTTCTCTATTTTTAAAGTATTTATCTTTATCTTGGATTTACCATAAACTGTTCAGTTCTATTCACTGACTAATTTAAAGTGGTTTTGTTTGATTTGGAGGACAAAGAGATGATGGAGACAATCTATCATCATATAATTTCAGGATTATGAGACTGTGCTACCAGACCCCCAAAGACCCCCATAGACCACCATAGACTCCCTCAGCCTCCACTTGGAGCTGGGATTTTCTTTACAGTGTTTTTAATATAATAAACTGAAAAAAATCTAAATAAACAAGCGTCATCTTCCATTGTCCCCCCAACAAATAACACGCAGGTGATGAAATGTTTTATTTATTCTTTGAACTCCTTCTATCATCAGCTAAAGGTACGACTGGTTTACTTTGTCTTATTTTAGCTGATAAAAATACCAAACCTGAGGCATCAACAATCACAATAAACATCAGTTTACAGTTTTTATTCTTGCCTACTTCCAGGAGTTTGGGTTAAAACTCTAAAACACAGCAGAGATCACTGGTTAAAATGATTATTTGTCATTTTAACCTTTCAGACTGGATGAAAGTCACTGTTTACAGAACATCTGTGTGTTTTGACCTTTCAGATCTCAGCGTAAGCAAAAAAAAAAAAACGATGACAGTGGTGAGGAAAATCCTTTTTTTTAAAAAGAGCCTGAGGTCTGGAAATGCAGACAATAAAAATCCCATTTGACAAATGAAGTGAAGAAGTTTCCTGATCAAACAGATGACTCACACTATAAGTCTCATAAATGCCTGAAACTCCAGATGGATTTCATAGTGTTGACGGTCAGATTAACATAAACTTTTGTTTGAGTTTGTGTGTGAGCAACTGTGTGCACAAATGAACTTCATCTCCTCAATCTGCTCCATCAAAACTAAAAGCACTCCTGATTAACTGCACTGAGTGGAAACTGGTCTGGAAATGTTAAAATTGGTCTAAAGGAAACAATCTGCCTGTTATTATCCAGGTGGACATCATTAAAACAAATCCAGCTTTCATGAATGGAGCCCGAAGAAAACAAAACAACAAAGAGGTGAAAGTAATCCCAAATTAAAACTTATAAACTGTGTTTTAATGAGTCCATTCTTTGCTTTTACAGATTCTGTCTTAGCTCTCTGCGTTATACAGGACTTATTGTGCAAATAAAAGTCCAAAGAAGTTAAAGAAAAATTTGCAAACGTGGGAATGTATCAGTACTTAAAGTAGATAAATGCACAAATACAGTATTTATTTATTTATCTTATTTTATGACCTAGAATATGACACCTCCAAAAAGGAATAAGCCACTCTTACTTCAGCTGACCAATCAGATCAAACTGGGACGCTGGCTTGAACTCGTGGTCCTCTAGAAAACTCAGGGTTCACTCAAACCTTTTAGGCTAGTGATGGAACTACAGCTCTCCTCTGGGACTGAATCATTTTAATCAGGTCACTCCTCTGAGGCTTTTTCCACTGAAACTTATTGTTTAAAAACTCATAAATAGGGTAACGTTTGTAGAAAAGCTAAATGAACAATAGCAGGTCCTTGAAATAGACCAAAAACAGGAAACAAGACGTAAAGTGAGTGCATCAAACTTTTGCAACTCAAGAATAAGAAAAAGAGGCTTTGGTTTCACCAAAAACTACCATTTTGAGTTTAGGTCAGGGATTCCATGTGGACACAAAGCTTTTTACAAATTCACAAAAAACCATTTGTCTCCAAAACATCTGGAGAAGCTCAAATCATGATGTAAACATCTATTTACTATCAAACTAATTCATTTTTGTTTCTGTTCTCATCTGAAAGCAGCATTCTGTGACAGAATGCACGTCTCCTGCTGCCCAACATGTTCAACAGCAGCTGGCTCAACACTTACCAGGAGAGAGGATCGTTAAGGTAAATCCAGTTTGTCCAGTCATCTACATCAGTCAGAAGATGTCTCAAATCAACAATAAGAAACCGAAGAAGCAATCGCTTAAAAAAAAAAAAACAGGAGAGGAAAGTCTGACTTCCTGCAGCTCAGCTCTGATGGTTTCTGCGGAGACAAACCGACACGGAGAGGTTTTCAGTAGATTTTAGCCTCTCATGATGAAGTGAGATGTTCAGCTGTTAGCCATGACATCATCTCAGCCCTCCCAGTCCCCGAAGCAACACACTGACTCTCTGAATGTTAATGTGCTGATGGAGGAGCTGAGGATCCAATGAAGCCACACACACACTCACACACACACAGACTGAGCACCAGCTGGGCAGCGATGACCTTTCCAAATAAAGGGTAAGCAACAGAAACCAGCAGGGAAACAAAAGCAGTAAAAATATTGAAAGAAAGAACAAAAAACGCTGTTCAGCTCGCAGAATAAAGCTCTGAAATCATCACCTGTACCACCAGAACCAGAGCATCAGAATCACCATCAGAGACTGTCAAAATTAGAAATAATCAGTGAATGAAGCCAAAAAAATGATGTCCTGATATTTAACACTGAGGAGGTATTTATCAAACAAAAGAAAAGTTATAGAATATGTTTTAAGATGAGGTGGGCGAATATAACGAAAGGTAAAAACCAGGAGCAGACTGGTGAACAGGTGTCAGGTGAGTGAGAGAACTAAGAACGCAGAGTGTTTCTTAGAAAAAGGATTTTAGTTGTGAGATGATCAGAAAATGAACCAAAAAAAGCTCTTAACCAAACTGGACAACACGAACTCGAAACTAAAGACTCCAAACACCACAGCCGAACATTTTATTATCATCCAAAGATTTTTTTTAACAAAATGTTTTCATTAGGGACTGACAGGATTCTGATTATTTTACTGAAATATACAAAAATGATGCTTAAATAAATCTGAAACTATTTAACTGTACTCATCTAAAGCCTGCAGCGTCACATCAGTGATGTAGTTTTTGTTTTTTGACATTTTTCTTAATTATTACAATCTACTGCTCTAATAGAGGCAAAATCATTTACTATTAATATTTATTATTATTATTTAATCAGATTCTAATAATCCACAATGACTTTAAACATGTGTTTATCTGATCCTGGATATGTTTATTCAAGTTAAACTTACAGCAGAATTCTTAGACCAGTGCTGAAATGATTTACTGAATACATAAATAAAAAGGGATTAAATAAATAAATTGGTGGAATAAGTGAGTGTGTGCTGTTTAATGTTCAGCCGAGTGAAGAGTGCAGTCGGTCGGGGCCAGAGAGACCCATATGGCAGGAAGAGTCCGGCCAAGACTGGACCGAACCGGTCCAACTCTCTGCATCCAGACTGGTCCAGTATGATGTCCCAGGGAGGGTCTGGACCCCGAGGAAGAAAGATGACTGACAGCAGCTCTGCCTCTTTTCTAGATATGATCCAGTTTTTCCTCACACACCGATCTGGGCTTTACTTTTTAAATGCAAATAAAAGTCATTGTTTTTTTCTTCTTTCAATAAATGTTTTTGTTTGTGATTAAAAAAACCAATTGGAATCTTTAAAGACGAGCAAACACACTTTGAGAACAAACGCGAAGCAAGATGGATGCTGTTGTTTCTGCATTGTCAGATAAACAACAACAACCAGAGTAAACCCAAAAAATCTGAAAGATATGAGATTGATTACAAACAAAGTCAAACGAAAGCGTTCTGAGGTCTCCAACATTGTGACTCAAATCTTCAGAAAGCGTGTCTGCTCATTTTTTCAAATTAAAAGTCCTGTCAGCACAAAACAACCCACAACGGGCAGATCCAGAACAACTGTGGTTCAGAAACTACAGAAACCCAGACGAAGATGAAGATCTCTCTTCATATTAATGAGTTGGGGTGAAGCGTCACCTAAACATCAACACGTTGTGATCTGAGACAACTGCTGCAATTTTTTTCTAGTAGATGATAAATAAAATAAAAACAGAGGAGAAAGATTCGATCTAAAGCACTCCACACCAATCAGCAAATCCTCATCAAACAGTAAATCTTATTGTTTCCCTGAGAAAGTGTGGATGAGGAGCGTTTGAACTGATTAATGAGTTTCATGCATGAACTGGATGTATTCCTGTTCAGGAGGAGAAAGAGACAGAAGTGAGTAGAATGAAGTGATTAGTGCTGGTGCTTACAGAGCAGCCCTCCTATTCATCACTAACTGTGTCTGCTTCCTTTTTATGCCCCTCTGTGGTGCGTTGATCAATCACCGTGTGCAGCGTAGTGAGCAGGGAGGGTGGCGGGCGGGGTTACGTACCCACATCCCACCTACTGGCACCGTCCGTGTTCCAGAGGGCCCTCCAATAAATCACTGGTCCTGACACTGAGGAGGAGGAGGACGACGAAGCTGCTTAACCGAATACTCTGCTCCAATCTGGAGCTGGTACTTTAGACTGAAGAAGAAAATACCAAACATTAAAGATCCAGATCCAGGTTACAGGTCCAGGTTACAGGTCCAGGTTACAGGTCCAGGCTACAGGTCCAGGTTACAGGTCCAGGTTACAGGTCCAGG
>JAVKLF010000132.1:20414740-20426759 GCA_034783495.1 Millerichthys robustus
TATATATATATACACACACATATTTATATATATATATATTCCTCCTCACCCCAGCTGTGTGTTTTGTGTTTTTCTGCTGACACCGGTTGTTGATGGTTTTCTCTCAGTGCACGTCTCTGTCGTCTCCAGCATGTTAAACCAAGCAGGAAGCCTCTGAATGCACTGCTGTTCAGAACCTCAGACACACGTCTTCTTTGTTGGATGTGAGATAACGAGTTGTTCCTAATCACTCACATAAACGTTTTTATTTACTCAGACTGCAGAGGACTTCAGTCCACATGCAATTAATGTTTTCAATTGAGCTCTTACTGGCCTGTCAGCTGTTACAGCAGGGTATTTACTGTCCCTCATTGTGATTTAACACAGCTAACGAGTTATGTTGTTTGTTTTTAAACTGACCTACTAATTTGTAATAAATATAGTTTTTGTTGCTTCCTATTTTGTTTTTAAACTGAATTTATTCAACACAAACCTCAAAGACATTTAGCCAATATTTGACATTTCTACTGTGTTTTTTCACATCATTGATCTATTTATCTATATAGATATATATGTTATTGTCTAAAGAGAGATGGGCGGAGCTTATGGACAAACCCCTGACTGGATTATCCACTTTTTTGGACAAGCTGAGCCAGGACAGAAAAAGGGTTTTGTCTGTCATATCCTATGAAAACCCACAGTCTGGTACTGTTTACTGCTGAATACTGACCCACTTCAAGCACCACCAGCAGGTAAGATGTTAACTCATCATAACACCACTCAGAAATGGCAGAAACCTCCTTTAAATGTATCCTTCAATAATCAGTTCTGTCCCACATGAAAAACAAAGAGTAAAGTCTGAGGGATTTCAGAGACCCTCCTTTTGCCAAAACAGACCCCCCCACACACCCACGCCCGGCATCAGGCAGGACTTACAGGCTGTCAGGAGGACGAGGATCCCGGTCCAAAGAGCCCAGAACCGAGCCATGATCTTCAGGACTCCTCTCTGAGCCGTCGTGTCAGTGTTTTCTCCCCGGTTCTGGAGCTCCAGATGTTTTTCATCCAGATGTGGTTTGGCCCCGCCCCTTCGGTTCTGAGGTTCCATATGTGGGACAGCCAGAACCAGAACTGAGCTACATCTTTCCACAGTACTGGTTTCAGAGGATTTAACGAGACAAAATGGATTTAAATTATGAGAATTCACCTTTTATTTAGATACTGAACTCTGGGGGAAAAAACAAACAAAGAAACAAAGAACAAAAAAAAAAAAAAAAAAACAGGCTCTTTGAGGGTCCTAAAAAGGAGACTATTATTTTCATATTTTTTTATAATTTTGAAAAATGTGTTTATTTAGGAGTTAACATGGAGAAAACAACTTGAGTCAGTTTATGGAAATTAAAAAAATAAAATTAAACAGAAAGTCATTTAGATCAAGTCTTTTAGGTTTTTATTTTGAAAGTAGCTCTTTGTTTGACATAATCACAAGGCTTTTATTTTGACAGTACTATGTAGAAATCTTCGCGTTTAAAGAGAAAGTTTGTTTTTTTATCTTTTTTCCTGCAGAGAATTTTTATTTATTTAAAAAGTTACTGTCCTAAAAGCAAGTAAGAAGAAGACACAAGACTTTTATTTTGATGGAGGTATCTTGAAGGAGTGGGCTTTTATTGTGACAGCGCTGACTTGAAGATGGCGGCTTTTATTTTCACACAGTTTAAAGTTTCCAGTTTTCGCCAGGGAAAGTTAAATAACGCGTGTTTATTAAAATAAACAAGTAACTTGGACACAATCTGCGCTGTAACTGGGTCAGAACCGAAACCGGAACTCCTCAGTTGATCGTAACCCGACTGGACCGAGTCCAGCTGACGACAAAACAACGTGACGTCACTGCTTCCCCTTGCTTCAGAGGGTTTATGGTCCCTCAGATCTGCAGGATTCCGAACCAGACCTCTGGACTCCGTCTGAGCGGGTTTACCGGTGGTTCTGATCGGGTTTGTCCTGAGCACCATGAAGAGGAGACTCCTGCTGGTGTCCAACTCCACCCTGCACGGCAGCGGGTATCTGGACCACTGTCAGCAGAACATCTCCACCTTCTTCGGAAAGTAGGTTTCAGAACAGAACCGTGTCCAGACAGCTGGTCTCTCTCTAGACTGTGACTGCTTGGCGGACTGAAGTCATCCTGAAGGTCTTGTGGTGGTTCTCAGTTTACCCAGGGTGTCCAGTCCTGGTCCCGGGGGACCACAATCCTGCAGGTTTTGTTTGGGTCTCTGCTCTAGCACACTGATCTGAATGAGATGCAGAACCTGAAGAGGTACACAGATCACTGAATAAGGTGTGTTAAAGCCTGCAGGACTGAGACCCTCCAGGACCAGGACCGGACCCCCTGCTGACAGGTTCAGACCACCTTACTCTGAGACTTGTTTTAGAAAATGAAGCTTCTTGTTTTGTTGCAGCTTCAGAACTTTAACTCATTGTAATGGAAAATTTCTAATTGTGTCCCAAAATGAAATAAATTGTTCCAGGAACGTGAAGCGGATTCTGTTTGTTCCTTACGCCCTCCATGACAGAGACGCCTACACGAAGACGGCCAGGAACAAGTTTAAATCTTTGGGTGAGTTTCATTTACAGGACACAGGAGTCCACAGGTGTACGCAGGATTTCCAGAAGACTGAGATTTCGTCAAACTTTTGAGAAAACTCAGAAAAATGCAGTTTCTGTAAAAAGAAACATCACATCAGACAATACAGACTGACAAGGACTGGACTGCAGCTGGAGTCGGAGCTTCAGGATGCACCAGACAGATCCAGGACCTGGATTATAACGGTCCTGATCCTCCTGAACCAGAGCCATCAGAACCATCTTACCTGGGCTCAGAACAAAAAACACCTGAGTGTTGCTCAGTGCTTAAACGTCCTCTTAGATTAAAATTTGAATTTCGTTTGGAAATCAGAGTTCCAGCTGTGGGTTTTAGGGTTCTGCATGGACTCGACCTCCATCCCTCAGAGCACTGAATCAGGAAGTGATGCAAAAGGAGTCCAAACCAAGTACTCCGTTCACAAACCGTACAGTACAGGGACGTAGTTTTCAGTAGGCCAACATTTATCTAATATTTGTAATTTTCTGAGAAACTGAATTTTTGGTTTTTATGAGCTACAGGGCCAGAATCATCAGAATCAACACCTGAAATACTTGCAGTGTGACGAAGTGTGTCTTTAAATTTTTATGGTTATGACATTTAAAAAAAATAATAAAATTATTGTTGTATGGTACAGCTCATTGTTCCCTTTGAGGTCTTTCTAAATAAAACTGGACTGGATCAGCACTGGATGATGAAAAGCATGATGTGTTTTTCCTCCTCAGGTTACGAGGTGGACAGTCTCCACGAGGCTGCAGACCCTGTTGATGCTGTCAGAAAGGCTGAAGGCATATTCATTGGTGAAGTCTGACTTTTTTTTTTCGTTGGTTCTTCCTCTCTGGTTCAGTTCTGACTGAGGCGTCCGTTTGTTTGTAGGAGGAGGAAACACGTTCCGGCTCCTCAAGAGTCTTTATGACAACAAGGTGGTGACGGAGATCAGGAGGAGGGTGATGGAGGTGAAAGAAAAGAACAGCAGTCAAAGCATTTGCTGTTAAATAAATAAACCTTTAGTTATTTGGATCGATTCTTCCTCCAGGATGGAATCCCCTACATGGGCTCCAGTGCGGGCACCAACGTGGCCACCATCAGCATCAGCACCACCAACGACATGCCCATCGTCTACCCTCCGAGCTTCTCCGCCATCGGCCTCGTCCCCTTCAACATCAACCCGCACTACTTGGACCCCGACACCAACAGCTGCCACATGGGGGTGAGTCTCCAGACCTCCGACTGGGTTCATTCAGTTTCACCTCAGGACGATGTTCAGTCGTTGTCTTATCTAAAGTTTAATGATTAGTTCGTTCCCGGCGCCCTCAGGTTCAAGGAAGGCTGATTAAAAACCAGACTGGGCTTAAAATGTTTTACAGTAACGGAACTACAATCTGTAAACGGGTCGTTTCAGTGTATCTCAAGTTTTGATTCCATTTCATGTTCTTTGCATTTGAACCTTTAAACGTGCTTTTAAACCCTGGTTGTCTTTAAACCCAGTCACTGAGCCTGCACAGATAAAAACAAACTAGACTAGAACAACAGAACAACAACATTTCTGTATGGCTGCCAAGAAAACTCTGGACCGACCTGAAGACTGCCGTGTTCGGACTTTTTACTGGACCGAGTTCATAGAGAAGTTCTGGTTTAAAGTTATGCAACACAGGAAGCTGTGAAACTGATGAGCTTAACAAAAGAAAATGCTGAGACTGCAAATCCTGAACGTCAGAAACCCTGCGTAGTTCAATAAACCACTAAAGTACAGTCTGATGTTTTATGGTGTTTGTTTCTTAGGATACAGAAGGGTTTGATTCTTTCACTTTGCGTTTTAATTTAAAATCCTAACAATACATTTTAACTTTCAGTCATTATTTACCTCAATCAGACTGTAAAGACCCAGTTTAACCTGTAATTTACGTAGAACTAAAATTATTTTTCTGACAGCTCTTTTCTTGCGTCCCCCTAAAGGTCAAAGTGTGTTATTGCAACAGTCTGTGGGATGGTTATGTTTTTGTTTACAACATTATTTAATTCATTCAGCACAGTTTGTTTGTTGTTCAGGAGACCAGAGAGCAGAGAATCACTCAGTACCACGAAGAACCCGACACCCCGGATGTTCTGGTGAGTCAGCAATGAGGTCAAACACTGGCTTGAATCAAGTGAACATTTCTGGTTTTGCGTGTAGGGTCTGAGGGAGGGCTCCATGCTGCTGGTGGAGGGAAGCAAAGCCACGCTGCTCGGAACCACAAAGGCCCGACTCTTCTCCAGGTAACACCAAACCCAGCTGCCCTGATCCACCAGATCTGACCTCATGTTGGCTTCAAGACAACTTTTCTGGAAATGAGATGCATATTTGGCCAAGATTCAGTTATCTGTTTCCACACCGTGAGCATCATTAACGCAGCTACAGTCAGGACCTGCTGGGTTTTATGGTCTGCGCTTTGTTTCAGGGGGAAGCCCTGCGTGGAGTACAGTCCAGGAAGTGACCTCAGCTTCCTGCTGACAGACGCTCGCTGAGCAACAAGATGGAATGTTGAGCGGCGTCACCATGGAGACCGAACACTTTTCATCACAAACTGAATTAAAGAGCTGAAGAAAACACAGATAGTGTCTTTTTAACATGATTTCAAACGAGTTCCTTTCAGACACATAAATATATACATTGTATAAATATATACCATAATATTACCCAACATGTCTGCGTTCCAGAGAGCGGAACAACTTCAGGGTTTGTCGAGTTAAAGAACGTCAAGACAAAGTGAAGAAGAGAATGTGAACAAATCAGTTTATTTTGTTCTAAAAGTGAAATCATCTCTTTATGAAAATGTTAATATTTACTCCCCAAGTGTAATAATAATAATACATACATCAAAAATAGTCTAGATTTACTCAGAGTTGGAGGAAAAACAAAGTGGTATTAAATATAAAAACAACCCTTTACCACCAGAAACTGAGGGAGGAAACAATGATCTGACCACCTGCTGATTCTGGAAGTTTGAGAACAATCTCTAGTTTTTTATACAATTATTTGACTGCCATCAAAGAAAATAAATAAATACTTCCAAAGGAATGGCTAAAGAAAAAGCCCAGCTGTTCAACAGACTTTAATCCACAGACAGAGCTGAAGCTTAGTCCAGAAACCACATAAATTTAAAGTTTCTGCTCAAAGGAGTGGACCAAAAACTCCTCCTGAAGTGAAAACAAAGTGACCCACCAGAAATATCTCACTGGTGCTTTACAGCTAATCCTGTTTTACACGAGGGTCAAAGACATAAAATAAGCAGGTGGTCGTAAACATTCCCTCCCTGACCGCATCTGCAAGACTTAAACCATAACAGACAAGAAAAATGTTCAACTTTTATTATTATTTTTTTAGAGAAATCCCCCCAAATAAAACCCCACAGTGCAGTGAAGTCACTCCAGCTCAAAGAAGTGAGTCCAGTTTAAACTCACACCAGAAATAAGGTGGTCTTAAAGACCTTTAGCAAAGTTTAAATTAAGAGTGAAGACAGCAGTAAACAATTCTTTTCATCCTGTAAAAGTCAACATATTGTGGTGATGTAACATCGTAAAGTTAGGAGGAAAAACAAAACATCTCAAATGGATCGGTCTCAACAGTTTGTGTCATGTGACATGATTCCTCCATCAGTAAACAGATTCAGTGTGAAAACAACTAAACTTTCTGCTCTTCATGATGTCGTCCGTAAAAGTAGAACAGCTCCACCTTCTGACGGTTGAGGACAAAGTCTCATCATGTCCTGTCACTAGTTTTCTTTAACATTATTTCATCATGCAAACCCAATATGGGCAAATAGTGAATGTTTATTTTCTGTTTTAATATACTGCTACACACACACACACAACTCAGACAAATTCCACATAAAAACTTTAGATTTCTGTTTTCAGTAAAACTGCCTGTCACCAATCTGATATCTAAAGAAAAATAATAGAGCAAGAACAAAAGAAAAAAAATTAACAAAAAGGCAAAACAAATGGCCTCAGTGCTGGAAAACACAGGTAAGTAATAAATGACCATAAGCTAAGCCCCACCCCTTAGTTACTGTTGCTATGGCTGCTTCAGCAGCCCAAGCGCTTTTCTGAGGGTTTTTATGGGTCGTCAGAGTGATGAGTTCAGGTTTTATTATTGATGACGCAAAGGATTCTGGGACAAAAGTACTAAATAACTTTATAATACACTAAAGAAACGTAATACTGACTTCAGGATTCTCATTTTAAAGGTACAAAACTAAATAACTTTGATCTTTTTATCATTCTCTGGTAAACAGCAGCTTTAAGAACGATGAATCATGAATCATTAGAAGTTATTTACAAGTTGTTTACAGCTCCACAAAAGTCATAAAAAGCTTCTTGTTGTTAAAAGTATAAAATTGTTATTCAACCAAATCATGCCGTTTGATTTTTGATTCCCTTTTTAATGTCAAATCAACAACTTTATTCTTGTCGGATTGACTTTTTGTCAACATTTTACCAATTATAGTGACGTTTCAACTTTAATTACAAGGATTTTAATCTCTTTTTATCCTTTGCCTGACTAGCATGTTGAACATCATCATCATCCTCTATCTGCTGAAAACAGATTGTTTTCTTTGCTGAGGAACGTCTCATTATGATGTTCTTCAAGTGACAGAAGCTGAATTTTAAAATGATTGAAATCTGCTGACTCGTTCTGTAAAAAACCTGCCGATGTAATGGACACATACAGAAACTCAAACGAACAAACATTAATTTTCCCAGTGAACTTTTTCTAATGATCACAGGGAAGAAAAAGAAAGCTTTTTTCTACAGATTCATTTGGCCTGAAATCATCAGTTTGTCGTCAACAACAACAACAACAACAACAACAGTCTTCCTCAGGTGTTGGGTTTAACAAATGATCCGTCACACGTATCAGCCTAGAACCTGCATTAGTTTGAATTCTGATTAGAAAAATACTTTCTTGACTGAGTTGGTAAAAAAGTTGTAATTATTAATCTCATCATTGTTTTGTTCAAATACATTAAACAAACATGCAGCAAACATGTCACCAACAGAACTCCTACGTGTTTCTCCACAAAGAAAAATGAACAAAAAAAATTATGATAAAATAAAAAAACGACAGTTGTGTTCACATCAGAACAATTAATGCATGTTTATCCAAAAATAACGGCCAGTTTTTTAAAAATCCGAGTTCATATTGCTGTTTTTATCAAACATGATCTGAAATCCTCAGGTGGTCAGGCTGGTCATCGATACCCACAATCCTCTGCTTCAGCTGTTCCACTTCTCTATTCTTTATTGTTCTTTCTTTTCACCCATAAATGAATTATGTTTAACACTTAAAAAACTAAATATTAATGCTAACCAGCTGTTAATCTGCTCTCAGCGTGGTGGATGCTTAATGATCTCAAAAATACAAAAAAAAAAATCCTGTCCTTTCAAGTTTAAAATAAAAATAATCGTTGTGTAGTTGGTGATTTAATAAATGAACAGCATTTTTTCAGCTTCTCTGTTGGCACAACATGATGAAAAGTTAACTCCGTACCGTTCTCTCCCACCTAGCAGGCTGACGTTTCCTGTGCGCTCGTTCGGGTCGGGCCTCTAAGCGTCGGTGTTGCCGTTCTCCTCCGGCTGCAGCTGCTCCTTCTCTGTGCAGTCCTCCTGCGGGGGGCGCACTCTCTTAAAGAAACCCAGCTGCGGAGGGAGAGGAGAAAATCGAAGGATGAGACGACGAATCCGGTCAAACAAAAAAACAAAACAAACCAGAGAACACGAGTCCTCACCTTGTACATGATGAAGATAAGCAGCGCCAGCAGCAGCAGTCCTGCCAGAACAGCCAGAGCCACGACCCAACCAGGTACCGGCTGCGGAGTGTCAGCCACCCACATCACCGTCAGACTCACCTGAACACACCATTCTGTTTTATGCACAGTTTAAAAACACTACGTTCCTCTCTGTTAGTATTTAGATTTCTTGTTCATTTAGATTTTAGACAACAAGTGAATATAATGAATTTCAGGAGTTTTTCAAAGTAATAAAAATACCGCAAATTAATGAAGTTAAAACAGATCAAACAGATCTTATGTGGTATCAGTTACATAAAGTGTAACTTCTTTGACTGATTTGTTTAGTTTAACGCGATTCATAATCCAAAAAATACATTAAGTTTAAAAACCACAGAACTAAAAATCACCCTGCCTCTTTATATTTAGTTCCATCCATCTTTATTCAACTCTTCCCAGACCCTGTTCTTAAAAAACAACCCCACAGCATGATGCTGCCACCACCATGCTTCACTGTAGGATGGCGTTTGGTGACTTTGTCCTCCTTGATGCTCAGAAACGTCTATTTTTAGTTTTCGCTGATCAAAGCACCCTTACCACATATCTGAGGTCTGTAATATGTTTTTTTTTGGTAAAATTTCAAACAATGTGCCTTATCATGCTTTCTTTAGAGCATGATCTCTTCCGGCCCACTCTTACATGAAGCTCGTGCTTCACGGTGGCAACATGTCAGCCACTGTTAACTGATGAGTTGTTGTGTCTTACGGTGGTAGTGTTGGCGGGCATGTCTGCGGGCTGCTTCTTATACGGCATCTCGATGACTTCAAATGAGGCTTTAGAGCGAACCACGTACGATTGATTCTGATTCTCAGTCTAAAAAAACAACACAACAGAATAAAAAAAGACATATTTCAGATACCAAAGGTTTTTTTCTTTCCTTTTGGTTCAAGCTGAAACAAAACAAAATGAGATGTCCTAAAGTTGTGTGTTTGAGTAACAATGTGATTTCAGAATGATTCATTTTGTTTACCCTGAGGAAGTTATTGACATCCAGTCTGGAGTAGATGAAGAGGATGGCGTTCTTCGTCCTCTCCAGACGACCGACTTGACATTTCAGCTGCAGACAGCCAGCTGTGGTGCAGTCCTACAAACAAAGACTGCGTTCAAACGAATACAAATCTAACTCTTTGTGGTATTTGTGGTGCTGTATCGAAGACGCAGCAGCAGCTAGCAGTAGGCTCAGGTGGGAGGAGCTGGTCAGGTGACCTCTAAAAGGCCCTGCTGATAGTGTGTAGGCGTACCAGCGTCTGCAGGTCACTTTGTAAGTCTCTGGACTCCAAGTCCCTTTTGCGAATGTGGTTTTGACTTCGTCCCTCCGTTTCTCGTCCTCTGTCTGGAATGATGCTGGTGTTCTGCGACGTTACCGGGTTCTGACAAACACAAAGCGCTCAGAGTGAGTTCAGCAACAACGATCAGTACGCAGGGCGGCGTGCGCGGAGCTCGTCTTACAGACACGTTGAGCGGGTTGATCTCCACGTCGGTGGTGCAGTTGATGGGTCCTTCGGTATCGAAGCTGGTAATGTAGAGCAGAGAGCCGTTCTTGAAGCGGTACGGCCACTCGACCTTTAACGATGCTTTGCTGAATGTACTGGGCCCGCTGTTCAGGAGCTGAGGGAGCAGAACTCTGTTAGAAATGCTTTCTGTGCCACTGAACCATGAACTCCTGAAACTTTTAGTTTGACTTTTTTGCAGCACGTTTATTTCACAAAAGCTTTACAAAGAATTCATTTTAGGGTTAAATACATTAAAACTAACTTTAGAAGTTTCTTTGCTTCTACTCTGTTCAAAAACATTAAAATGCATATTTTACAGCTGGCCTAAATTCTGTACTGAAATTAAAAGAAAATACTTTGATTATTAAAATAAGTTTATTATTTATTATTATTTCTTCTTTTCTTTTCTTTTATAGTCTTTTCTTTTAAAAGTATGTTTTAAATCATTTCAGTTTACTGTCTTTATGTAAAAACAAATCTAACAAGTTTTACAAAGTTAGGTCAGAGATGTAAGACGTGATTTTCTACAAAAACAGAATAAATGCAAACTTGTCTTCGATTATCTAAATAAAATTAAGATTTAAGTTTTAAAAAAATTAGAAATATAGTTCAAAACTGCTCTGCCCTTTTTACTGATCAAAACAACTTTTTCCCACGGCACGTGCGTGTGTGTTTTCACACCTCGTAGACGTGAACGATCTGAGGCCCGATGTCGTCTCCAGTCACCGCAGGTTCTCTGGGTTTCCAGTTAGCGATGGGAACCAGCACCTGACTGGGAGACGAGGATCTGGGAAGACAGGACACAAACACTCGTGTGTTTGCAGCTAAAATCTGCAGCTGAACTTCAAAACCAAACATATTCTTCTGTAACTCACAGGAACACTAAGCCAACATAATTTACAGAACATGTTCCGATCACAGTGCTGACATGATTAAATATCAATCGGCACATTTTAAATGATCCAAAAAAGGTTTATGTTTTACCCTCTGATGGAGACTTTAGCCATGACGTCCAGGTCTGTGATGCTGGACACTCGAGGGCTGGTGTTCGCAAACTGGTTAGAGCTGAAACAAACACACCTCTGTCTCATTAAATCCGATTTTACAACAAATCAACAAACAACAATGGATTTCTGCACTCAGGCCAGATGAAGAAAAGAAGCAAGAACACATGAAAAGACAAACGTTAGAAGAAGTACGAAAACTAGAACAAAAAAACTCTGATCAGCTGAATCTGAAAACTTGTGTGATTCAATAAAACTTTTATGACTGAAAATAATTAAATTAATTTAGATCTTCAGTTTTAAAAACTCACACAGACGCTTGTCTTCAGCATGAAAACAGTTACATCCAAACAGGTGAAAGCATGAATGTTTGTTTGGAACCAGGACAGGTTCGCGCAACAAAAACCAGATGACTTCAGGTTGTGTAAAACGATCCTGTTGTTCTGAGAATCTGACGGAAATCTACACAAGTACTGCGTTAACGTTGAGTATTTATCTGTAAGTTATTTATTTTGACTAAAGCTCTGCAAAATCTTTTTATGAGAATTTCTAAGAAATAATTAACACCACAGTGGCAGCTGTGTTTGAAATTAAAACATTATAAAAGTTTAATAAAACAAATACAAACTTTTTGCAATTCAAACTGTTGGCCAGCCATGTTGGTTTTTATTTTACTTTAAATGCTGACATAATTGTATACAATATTTTGTAAGTACCTAATCTGTGAAAATTAAAGCCTTAAAAGTTTGTAGCTGAAAATGCAGAATAAAGCCAAGAAGAGCAGAAAAACAGCTGAATTGTGTTAAAATCTGATAACTTGTTAGCATCTTCTAACAAATTTACTTGGACATATCCTTCCCACCAGTGCTGCCAGCAGGTGGCGCTGTGCCCCTTTCAGTCATACCTGACTATCTGCAGGTCAAATCTGACCGACGTGTCCCCCTCTGACAGCTGGTGCACGCTGAACCTCAACTCAGCCAGGATCTGGTTGAGGAGACAATCAGATACACACACACACACACACACACTTATTTACAAAGCAGCGTGTTTGGGTTACATTCAATAAAGTATTATTTTATTTAT
>JAVKLF010000132.1:20446937-20464376 GCA_034783495.1 Millerichthys robustus
TACTGAAAAAGAACAGAATCCGTGTTAATTCCTCATAACTAACAATTTATGAGAAGTGTAGTACCCAGTATTTCATACCGGGGCGAACCCTACAATCACATGAAATTTCTTAAAAGGTTTGACCAAAATGGCTACATCATCATCATTTATCAACATATCTTAAAGTACAAAGAGGACTTATGTTATGAACTTGAGTTTTTTTTTAATAGAAAAAAGAAAAACAACAAAGAAATTTTTATTTTATATTTTATTTATATAAGATATTCTTTTATAAAGAAGAAACTGGTCATTTGTTCATATAAATTAACACAAGTTAACTTTCCATAGTTGTACCTAATATTTCTGAATTACTTTGCATCAGAATTCAGATATAATATTGTTTGTTGTAGGTCAACATATTGTATACAATAACAAAATGCTATTTGTTCAGTTCCAGCTCCTTTAGTTTTCTTGTAGTCCCCAAGGCCATTTAACCATCTGAATGTTAATTTATGACCACAGAGTAGCGGGACAGGGAGAAAGGAGCAGTACAGTGTGTGCAGGACAGGAGGAACCGGGGGGAAGGGGGTACTGCGGCGGTAGACTACACAGTCAAGATGCAATGACACAGCTTGCTGACGCTGTTAAAGTCATACACACACACACCCTCTGTCTGACCGCAAAAAAACTGAAGAAACTCATGGAAATGTAATGTACTCCATGCAGAGGTTTTTAACAGGATTTTAAAGCATATTTATGTTCCTAAAATAGAGAAAATAAATGCTTTGGGCTACCACATCCATCTGTTTCCTCTTTTTCTCCTGTCCCTGCTGCATGCACACACTCTCAAGCTCCACACGAGACTGAAAGAGAAATTTTCTGCATCCTTGATTCTTACCTCTGATTGAGTTGTCGAGTGTCCTGTGTTCCCGAGGCTGAGTTGTTTCTCTGTGGAAGGAGCTGGTGAACGTCCTTCCTCTGCTGCTCTGTCTCTATCTGCACTGGTCTGCCTGCTTCGCAGGAAGCAGCACTGGATGGACCTACTGCTCACAATCTCACTGCTTTCCTGATTATTATTATTATACCATAACCAGAGATGATTTTCTCGGTTATGAAGGTCCACTGTATTTTGTGATCCTTGTCATGTGTTCTCACTAAAATCAGGCAAAAACAAACTACACAAATTACATCAAACATGGAGGACATCTGGAAACACTGGGAACACTTTTAATAAATATTTGGGTTTTTTTGCTAGCAGTACAACAAAATAATAATTTGTGAAAACAATACGCTTAAATCAAAAAAACAATAAAACATAATGACCACAGAAGGAATAAACAAAAATACTGAAGAGGAGATACATGAATGCAGTTAGAGAGGACATGAATGTAGTTGGCGTGAGGACAGAATGAGAAGAAAGGAAACAGAGGACAGATTGAGACAGAGAAGGATGACTCACCGTGGAGACACCAGCCAAATGAATAAGATTATTACCTGCATAGGTTTTAGACCTTCTTAATCCCACTGGCACATCTTCCATGGAGACAATTGAGTCCGAGACTTCTGGGTTGGTCTGTCCATAACTGGGGTTGAGGTCACTGAGGTAGTTGAAAAGCTCCATGGCGGCAGGTCTACGGGGGTAGATGAGATCAACACTGAGATCCACCTTAAGGCTGGGGCTGTCTTGGTTGACATACCTTTGCAACATCGCGTGGACATTAGGGGCAGCACCAATGGATTGGCAGACTGAGGGTGGTGGTTCCCCTCTTCAAAAACAGGAACCAGTGTATAAGTTCCAACTATAGGAGCATCACTGCCCAGTAAGGTTCATTCAAGGGTGACTGATAGTCAAACCTTAGATTCAGAAGGAACAATGTGGATTCTGTCCTGGCCGTGGTACATTGGACCAGCTCTTTACCCTCATCAGGGTCCTTGAGGGGTCATGGGAGTTTGCCCATAAACATACATGTGTTTTGTGGACTTGGAGAAGGCGTTGGACCGTGTTCCTCGAGGTACACTGAAGAATAAATGTTCTAATTGGAAGCCAGAATCATACACAGAGAACAATTTCTGTACTCTTTTAAAGCTTTATTTCATCTAAAGACACCATTCCTCTCCCAGAAGCCAGTGTTGCTACAGGGACTCTAAACAAACTGGCCTCCAATGTCATGTAATCTACGTATGCTCATATAAAATCTTTGGAAGTTGGACTTCACCAGGGCTACCCGTTGTCATCAATTCTGTCCACATTAGTGGACAGAATTTCTCAGTGCAGCCAGGGGTAGAGGGAGTCCAGTATGGTGATCTCAGGATTCCATTTCTGTTATTTGCAGCTGATGTGGTTTTGTTGGCGTTATCATGTCGTGACCTTCAGCTCTCACTGGAGAGGTTTGCAGCCGAGTGTGAAGCGGCTGGGATGAGGATCAGCACCTCTAAATCTGAGTCCATGGTACTCAGTTGATAAAGGGTGGATTAATCTCTACAGGTTGGGGGTAAGGTCCTGCTTCAAGTGGAGGAGTTGAAGTATCTTGGGGTTTTGTTCGTGAGAGAGAAAAGAATGGAGCGTGAGATCAACAGACAGATTAGTACAGCCTTCACAGTATTGCGGACTCTGCAAGTCTGTTGTGATGAAGAGGGCGTTGAGCTGTTCACTGGTCAGTCTACATTCCTACCCTCACATATGGTCATGAAGTAGTGACCCAAAGAATGAGATAATGGATACAAGGGGTCAAATTGAGTTTTCTCTGCAAGGTAGCTGGTAAGGTGAGAAGTTCAGTAATTCAGGAGACTCAAAATATAGATGCTGCTCCTCTACATCAAGATGAGCCACTTGAGGTGGTTAATCTGGTAAGGATGCCTCATGGACACCTCCCTAAGAGTTTTCTGAATATATCCAACTGGGAGGAGACCCCAGGAAAGACCCAGGACACTCCGGAGAGACTATGTGTCCTGTCTGGCCTGGGAACGCCTTGGAATCCTCCCAGAGGAGCTGGAAGAGGTGCCTGGGGAAAGAGAGGTCTGGACCTCACTGATGAAGCTGCTGACCCCGCAACCTGTCTCCTGAACAAGAGGAAGGTAGCCAAGCTGAACTGACTGTTGACATTTTACAGTTTCGAACAAACTAAATAGAATAAACATGTGGCATCGGTTCACATGTTCCTGTAATCCAACCAGGCACTTGTCTGGTCTTACTGTCTAAAAATAGTTTCGTCAGCCAGTAGCTGGTACCATTTCCCTTCATGCTTCACCAAGGTCTTCTCCACTGTGCATTTTTGTCTTTTATTGACAGTGCCTATAAACAGTATTCACCCCCTTAGATGTTTTATGCATTTACTTCTGCCATAAATCAACAATTGTCATTACAACATGCCCTTGTTCACACAAGAAGTCCTTCAATGTTCAAAAGTGAATTCAATATTCTATAGAATAGTCCACAAAAATATGTAAGATTAAATGAAGATACTGAAATAGCTCTGTGGTCAGTACCATTGTACACTCAACAAAAATAAAAAAATACAAAAATATAGATCTTTTAGTCCCATCTCATGAAAAATGGGAGCAAAAACAAAACTGTTGCGTTTATATTTTTGTTGAGTGTATTTTAATCCTGAAAATAATGCAAGTTGAAGTCCAGGTGGCATCAGGAAAGGCACCAGACATTAAAAAAAAAAGTGGTCAAACCTTAGGTGTGTGTTTGCTTGCTTTAGTGAACCATGAAAAAGGGAAATGTTGAAAGAATACCACAATGTAGTGTAAAATAAGTGCTTGCATAAATGTTCACCCCTAAAAGTGACATACCTGTTTGAATTTGAAGAGAAGATTATTAAAAATTTCAAGGGTTCTGATAAATACGTCATATAAAACTTGGAAGGAATATGAGAAAAAGTGAAAATCTACCCATAGCAGGTCGTCCTCACAAACCGTGTATCAAGTTTTGAACAACTAAGACAAATGAAACCACTCTGAAGGAGTTACAAACTTCTGTAAGTGCAAAGAGAAGCTGAGAAACATACACCTGTGGACCTGGTTCTTCACCAGTCTCAGCTTTATGTTATGTGAGGACATCTTGCTGTCATCCTGTAGATTTACAAATCCCATGTTCCTTCCATTTCTTGATTTATATAAAACCAACATACACCATAACAAGCAACTATTTAATGGTTGTGTTTCGTTATGCAAGGCTGTCATTAAAGTTTTGTTGTTTTCTGTTTAAGAATCATATAGATATTAATCTGGAAAAAAATCTAATGTTTTGGATTGATTGAGAAGTTTGATTCAAGAGTGGTCTTTTTAAGCAATACAACTCTTTTGCCGTTTGCAGTGACTCAGTTTCAAATTTTACTAACTCAATCATAAAAAGTGTGTACAATTTCTTTGTATCCTTATTCTAAAAAAATAAAACAAAAAAGCAGTTTTCACACTGGTTTCTCAAAATTTTATTTTTTGCATCAAGGTTAAAAATGAAAATAATTATAAAATCAACTAATTTGATTTGCTTTACATAAAGCTGATTACTCATTTATGATATATTGTGAGCTAACAAACTTTACCGACGAGAGCTTCTAGTAAAATAACAGTTGGTTATTAAATCAACAACCTTTTAATAACCATCTGAAGACTAATTATTCAATTCAAATAGTTCTTAAATATTTATATTCATAAATGGTTGTTTTTTTTAAATATTACAATAAATATGTAATATGAACAATGACACTTATGCTAAAATTTAAGAGAAACCTTTGTTTTATTAAAGTGTTTTTTAATGAAAGGGTTTTTTAACAACCCAAAGCCAACCCTGATGCACAGCCATGAGTTTGTCTTCTTACAGTATGTACAGAATGAGATACGTTAAAGGTCTGAACTACGACCAGACAAGCCTGAGACAGTAATGTATGCAAGTGTTTCTATCGATAGAGGTAATCGGCTTGTATGTTGGCAGCAATCTCAGCCTCCCACTTGTCTCCATTGTTTAAGAGTTTCTCTTTGTTGTAGAGCAGTTCTTCATGAGTTTCAGTGGAAAACTCAAAGTTAGGACCCTGAGAACACAAGAAAACAAGGATTAAGAAATACTGTAAGAACAAAGTGCAAAGGAGTCTGGTACAAAACAAATTTGGGTCACGTGGGTAAAAAAACTGTTTGACTTTAACTTCAACTTTAAGACTTTAACAACTAGGAATGTGACGATAACAAATTTTGCTGGATGACAAATTGTCTCAGAAATGATTGCGATAAACGATATTAATGTTTGGAGACCATATGTAAACTAACAATGATTATAGTGTAATAATACAAGTGCATTCTTGCAAAGATCAATAAACTTTAATTTCTAAAGAACATTTAAAACGGGAACTGGAAGACAATTTAAATATCTAAAAACAAACATTATTTCAGATGCAGAAGCAAGTTTATTGTATTGCCACTTTTAGTTGCTACTTTTATTTAATTCTTTTTTACAACAAATGAGACATGCAGGTGAAGTGGTTCATTGGGTTTGAATCCAAAGTTCTCCTACACTGCAGCTGTCATGTTCAGCTTTAAAACCAATTCCATCTGTTTCTCCTAGTCCATAATATTTATTTATTATAAAAATACAGTCACCTACCACACCAACAATAGCCTATAGGCCATCTTGTGTTAATGCTCAGTAAACTGATTAAAGGAAGTTTCTACAGTGTATCACTGATGTCATGGGACTCTTTTACCTTAAGGGGGTAGCGCGAGTCACTTCAAGTACCAGTCATTTCAATGTCCTCAGTGTCTCATATGATCTTTGCATTTTGACACTTCAGTATCGACCCTTGGGAACCCCTGTCAGTTTGGGGAACGGTTCTAATTCGTGTAGCTGAGTGCTAAGTTGCTAATGGTACGTTTTAGCCACCTCTGTTGTCACAATCGCTGCGCTCTAAATCTCTATATAAACAAATAACGCTTAGACTGGCGGGCTGCCGGTCTTATAATACACTGGGGGAAACCCTGGAAGTACGAGACAATGTGCCTGTGCATGACACGATTTGTGCGATTGGGTCGCAGAAGGAACAGGTCCAGGAGAGATACCCCACATCCCCCTCCTCAGTAACACTCTCCAGTTGCTCTTGAGGCATTTCCAGGCCAACCAAGATTGTATAATCTCTCTAGGGAGTTCGGCATCTGCCTTTGGATCCCATCAAGTGGAACAAACTCGCAAAACCTCCAAAGGGAGGCTATCGTAATCAGATGAACCACCTCAACTGATTTCCTTCCAATGCAGAAGAGCAGCGGCTCTATTCTGAGCACCCCCTGGATGACGAAGCTCTTCATCCAAGGTTGAACTTGGCGACTCTGCGAAGGCAGATCCTTATGCTTGTATCCAGGATCTGGTTATTTCAGTCATGATCCATTCCCCATGACCATAGGGGAGGGTTGGAGCGTAGACGGCCCATCACCTGCATTTTACACTGTACACGCCTCCACTCTGGTCTGCTCAGGTCCGGCCTCCGCAGTAAATACGCACCCATTATATTCAATATGAGTAGTTCGCAGCTGAGAGGACCTGAGCGGAGACGGACCGCAGACGGATGCAGTGTAAATTGGGGGTCACCCCTGACAGACTCCCATAAGCAGCACAATTATAAGCCTTCTACAAAAACACATGAAAACTGGAGAGTCAATCTCCCACGTCCCCCTTCTCAGCCTTGAAAGGGTGAAGATTTGGTCCACTGTTCTATGACCTTGATGAAAGCCGCATTACTCCTCCTGAATCAGATGATGACTATTAGTCAGAACCTCTCTCAACACCTTGGAGTAAACTTTCCCAGGGAGGCCAACAAGTGTGATATCTGGATAGTTGGAACACACTCTTCGGTCCTCCCTTTTAAAAACATGAAAACTAGAATGTAGGGATGGTATGATCTTATTAGGAAGATGTAGGCTGCTTTTTTGTGATTTGTTTGTGTTGTTGGGTACAATGATACACACACCTCTACAATGGCATCCACAGGACACGCCTCCTGACAGAAACCGCAGTAGATGCATTTAGTCATGTCGATGTCATAGCGAGTTGTCCTCCGGCTACCATCAGCTCTAGTCTCTGCCTCAATAGTAATGGCCTGGACACAAATATTAAAAAGGAGGAAGGAAAATGTTGACAGTTCTGGCTGCTGTCCATAAAAAGCACGAACAATTATACTTCATTTTCTGATCAGTAACTGTTGGACAGAGTTCAACTACTCACTAAAACAAACATGACTCAAGTAGTACCTTGGTGTGTCAGGATCTTAAGTAGTATCTAAAGACAAATCTTAAAGTACTAGATGTGAGCGTGTACCTGGGCAGGGCAAATGGCTTCACACAATTTGCAGGCAATGCAGCGTTCCTCTCCTGACGGGTACCTGTCAAAGATTACAAGAGATTTTAAGATTTGTTCTAGAATATGAATATTTAACTCAATGTTCACATAACTAAAGTCAATGATTTTTACATTGTTCAAGACATTTCTTTCAATGCAGTTGTTTTCAAAGAGAAAAATGATAAACAAAATAACTTATTTTTAAGTGAATGGAGGTTTTACTACAACCTTCTAGTTTTTAGGTGTTGATAAATTTCAATACCTGCAGTAAATACTCATTACACTAGCAGTAGGGGGCTTTAAGTCCTCCTACACACATTCATTGTGTCATTGAGTTTTTTTTAAAGCATGAAATAAATAATTGTAGGGACTGAGGTTAGTTTTAACAGGAACAAGTTACAAATCATGTGATTCAATCTGTGCATGCTTAGTTTATTTATTATAGCTATGTGGAAAAGTAGCTCCTGTCTGTGTGGCAGACACAGACCATTTTAGAAGGAAAAAACAAAATTTTGTTATTTTTTCAACTTTATTTTGTGATAGTTTTGTCTGTTTAGTTAAACAGGTGTGCATGCATGTGTGTATTGAAATATTCCTTGCAAATTATTAATGCTAATGTTTTAGCTGTTAGCTCTAATGCAAGCTAGTTCATGGCTACAAAACTCCAAGTTAGTTTTAACAACCATGAAAATGTTACAACTTACCCAAAACTAAATTCTATTTGTTTTTCAATGATTTCATTTGAATTTCAGTATGTCTAGAAGTTGGAAGAGAAAGACTAAATGGTGGTCACCGTTCAGTGGTTTTCAGAGAGGATCAAATGATTTAAAGAATCAAGAAACAGTCAGATCTGTGGCAAAAATGTACAACATCTGCCACTTCACCACACTCTGACTTTATAAAGAAATAAGTTAGAAGAGCAGGAATTAAGGGAATTTCCATTTCTGTTACTCACTTTTAAAGTTTTAAATGGCCTGACACTCATTTTTTTCACTGACCTTGATTTTTATAACCCTAACAGATCTCTGAGATCCTCCAGTTAGAAGCTCCTAGTGCGGCCCAAAGCTAAACTAAAGATTAACTCTCTCACCTACATGTGTTTTCAGATCTACAGAAGGCTTATCTTGTGACAATATTTACTGAGGCATTCTGTGGGGGTGCTATGGGAGAATGGGGTGTAGGGGACATTTTCCTGAGCTTGCATCACAATTTTTCTTTACTTGATAGGGCCATCATAAATTACAAATGTATAATCATGAAAGTAGTATTAAGGTCTATGACATCTTTAACTTTAAAGATAACTAATCAATTAAAATAAAATCAAGAGTTTTATAATAAAATAACATGTTTATAGCATTGCACTGCTTGTATCACCTGACATGGAAAGTGTACTAACTTATAGAGCAGTTCAAAGTAACTATATTTATGAATTTTTCTATTAGACCATAAGAATCAGTTGGGTTCTCTTGATGATTTGATGTCCTGTTTACTGTTAATGCTTCACTTCACAATAAAAGTCCCATGGACTCCCACGTCCCAGCATCAACAATGTAACAAACAATGTTGAGTCCTCATTAATAAAAATATAAATATTTCTACCGGCACATTGTTTGTGCAGATTAAACAATGTTGCTCTTCTCTTCTTTAAAGATATACAGTTGACTCATAGCAGCCAATACAAATGTAGTCATATAACTTTGTCATAGTCCTAAAAAAACGATTGTTTATGTTTTCTGTTTTTTCTTTCTCTGAGCAATTAACGTCGATTAAGCATTTTGATTTTTTTGCGGGGGAAAACACAGCAATAGTTAAATGTTTTTTTAGGAAATCCAATCCAAAGAAAAAAAAATCTACAAACATGCCTGTGCAAATTCTCAGTTATCAGAGTCATCGCAACAGCAAACGGGCTTTAATCAGAGGCAACCAGACTTAGATCAATTCTTGTTAAAAGACGTTTTGACACCCATCCGGGAGTCTTTGTCAGTTCTGGTAGCTCGCACTGAACTGACAAAGACCTCCGGATGGGTCTCAAAACGTCTTCTAACAAGAATTGATCCAAGTCCAATCTACAAACAAAATGCCACAAAAACAGTTCACTCTTTATTTAATTTACACAACCAACTAATGGCAGAACCTTTGAAAAAAATTGTCCATGATGGAGGGTTCTTCGTTTCTCCACTTCCAAATAAATGGCACATTTTATTTACATCTTTTTGAAGTGAGTGAGGACCTTGACATTTTTCTTGCACAGTACAATACATCTGTGAACAACTGGGTTAGACCTTCCACTTTGCCTTGGTCACATTTTCATTGGCAGGTTGTTGGGATTTTCAAATGAACAGGTTTAGGATTTTCTTTTGGATTTCAGTTTCTCAACCGAGATGAATGTACTCAAAGATGAGTCCTTACCTGCGCAGAGCGTGTTCTCCTCTGAAGCGTGGTGACAGTGGTCCCTTTTCAAACGGGTAGCTGATGGTTGCAGGTTCCCTGAACAGGTAGCTCATTGTCATACCCAGACCTGCCATCAAAATAATCAGGTTTCAGTGACAGAATATAAATAATATAGAAAAAAACAAAAATACAAAACAAAATAAAATAAAAAGTGACAATGTGTAAATTTATTATTCTTTTTGTTTTTGATCCAACTATAGCTAAACAGAACAATAATGCTCACAAACAACTTTTTGAATAACCATTGTTTTTGTAAAGAAGTGCAGTCAATTTTAAACAAAAATAAATTAAAATTAACATAACTTCAGCACTTTATCCTCCCTCACCTTTCTAACTTAAACACAATCAGGGTTTAGAAGTAAAACATATACATTGTCACTTAAATTGTCAAAGAGTCAGTAATTGTAAAAATAATGGAGGGTCAAACATACTGTAGTTCAGGTCACCTAACAGGAGAAACTCAGAGGAGATATTGGGGGCAATTAATTTATTTAAAGCCACTAAGGCACAGCCTGGAGCAGAGGGTGGTCTATAACAACAGTCAACAATTAGAAAAAAGTTTTAGACAATGCCACTTTTAGAAATAATACTTGAAACTGTTTGGCAACAGATTTTGAGACAATTACTGAACGTTGTAAATTATCTTTACAACAGACAGAGACCTTCATCCCCAAAACCCTTGCTGAAAAATGCTATAACCAGGAATATTGGTCAGAGTTGGGAATGAATTTCTAAAGCAAGGATTCAGAAATAACAAGGATATCAGGGTTAGCAATGTGAAGTTATTCAGTAAGCTCAGGAACTTAAGGGGCAAGGCTACAAATGTTCAAATGCATTACTCCAGGACTTTTACGATAACAAAAGAACTCAAAAAGTTAGCATTAGATAGTGAAGACTTTTTTATGTTTATGCAGGGACCCTTTAAAAACCTTTTCATATGCTAGCAGTGTCCAAGCATTTTTGGTTTTTTGGTAAATGGCCTGAACTTGTACAGCATTTTATCAAGTCCCTACAGACTCCAAAGCGCTTTACACTACAGTCACTCACTTGTTCATACAGACATCCACACACTGATTGTGGTAAGCTACATTGTAGCCACAGCTGCCCTGGGGCAGGCTGACAGATATGAGTCTGCCATGCACCACTGGACCCTCTGATCACCACAAGCAGGCACGGTGGGTGAAGTGTTTTGCCTAAGAACACAATGAGTAAGTCGGATCAAGTGGGGGATCACGCTGGCAACCCACTGGTTATAGAACAACTCACTCAAACCACTCCACCACAGCCGTCCCCTTTTCAATCAGTTGGAGAGAGCATCGAGAGTTTAGAAGAAAAAAACGGAGTGAAATCTGTCAATAACCGAGTCTATGTGGTTGGCATAGATGCAAAACCATGTCCAACCACCATCATTCAAGTCTACTTACCTACACTGATGTCAGACAGAGGATGAGGCAGTGCATAAAGTGTATGACAAGATACAGAGTAACAAAGACGTTTGCCCAAAGTAGGAGTAACTCATCATTATGGGCAATTTCAATGCAAATTTTGGTTGTGGCTCAAAACACAGGTCATGCGGTTTCTATGGTTTTGGAAAGACAAATGTACATGGCAAGATTATATTGGACTGGATGGAGGACAACCACTTACTGGCTGTAAATACTTGCCGCCACCATCACTGAGACAGTCACAGTACACATGGTCATCTCCAGGTTACTGTTACAAAACCCAAATTGATTTCATCTTGATTAGAAGATGAGAAAGAAGATATTGCATTGATTCAAGAGTCCCAAGAATTGCACACCATCAGATCATTAGTTAGTTTGGGCAAAACTCAGGGGCAGAAGCTGGTATGCAAAGTAGAGTAGTAAGAAGAAACTAAAGAGAAATCTTACATCTGGCTCGTCAAACCCAAGAGTATTATGATGATGAACAGAGAATAACAAGCCCTACCAAAAATTGGCCCTTGCACAAGACTGCCACTGTCAAAGCTCTGGATAAAATGTGTCCACAAACATCGATGACAGCAGAATGTATGAAACTCAGAGAAACAAAGACAGGCAAAACTGAAAGATGGTCATGGTGTTAGGTATAGTTGTGTTCTGAAATAAAGGAAGCATGCTTAGAAGCAAAACCCAAATGGATATCCTACATGGCAGGCGTAATGTAGAAAGCACATCTAAATGGTGAGACCAAGAAAGTGTACTCCCTCATTAAGTTGATCTCTGGCAATGTGAAATCAAACCCAGGTTTTGGAATCAAATGAGAAAATGGAGATTATTCAACGAGAAGGAAAAAAATCAAGATACACTGGGAGAACTATTGGAAATAGTTTTTTACTGGAAAATAATAGTCAGAGGATGACTTAAAAGACTGGTCCATCAGTGAAGATCAAGTGCCTGAAGTTACTAGAAATTAAATAAGACATGCTATTAAGAATATAAAAATGAAAAAGGTAGTTAGATTGGACTAAATTCCTGCTGAAGCACTTAAAGGAAGGGAAGAACAATGCTCAAAGCTATAGAGGAAATAATACATACAGTCTGGAGAGAAGGAGAATGGCCAAATGACTGGACTTGAGCAGAAATGATCACTTTGCCCAAGGTGACCGCCACTCAACACTGCACAAGTAGAGCACACCTAAGTTTATTAGCCATGCTTCAAAAGCTCTCCTAGCAGTCATTAATCTCACCAATTCTTAACTACCATACAAGGTAGATGAAGAACAGTTTGGGTTCATCCCAAGAAAAGGCACCACAGATGCAAAGTTACTCATCCACAACTTGCTTGAGAAACATGCAATAAAACAAACAGGAGAGCTATGACTGATGTTCATAGTTTACACAAAAGCATTTCATACTGAAGCAAAGTGCCATCTATCTTAAACACTGAGTTTGGCATGCTGAAACATCTGGTCTGGCTCATAAAACAGTTGTAAAAAAATGCCCATAGGACAGTTTGAGTTGAAGGAGAAGATACAGGTAGCTCTCAGTTCAAAAAAAGTAGTATGGGAAAGCTGCTTGCCATCAACCCTTTTATTCAATGTTTTTGGATATTTTTACTCAGTTTCAGATAGACATACGTACTGATTTAGTTCATGTGGAAATGTTACCTTTAAGAGAATGTATTTCCATGTTTATGATGACATCATTGCAATGCTGATTATAGAGAAACGTCCCCTGACAAAGATTTTCTGAGCATGCATAGATTATATGACATTGATGCCATTTTGTTTAGGTTTCCCCCTAAGCAGCACCGGCACCAGGAGTGAAATGATATCTTTAGATGGAAATAAACCTTTAATTGAGAACAGAACTGGGTCTCTGTTAAGGCTGCACGATGTTGGAAAAAAGAAGACTGATTTTAGGAAATCCACACCGATGAAACTGCACCGATCTTACCTGAACACTTTTGCATTTGCTCTGGTTGCAACAAGAATTACGTTTTATGCCGGTGCCGTGAGCTGTGATCTTTGATGCTGAAGCAAGTCTATCGGGTCAGTAAGACTTTGTCTGAGAAACCTAAAAGTGACAAGGATTTACCCTAATCTGAAATACCAGGTAGCAATTTGCGCAGAGCCATGAAAGCATCTTATGAGTCCATCCATCCATCATTTTCCAATTAATCCAAGTCAGGTCATAGGGGCAGCAACTTGAGTAGAGAGGACCAGACCTCTCTTTCCACAGCCACCTCTTCTAGTTCTTCTGGGAGGATTCCAAGGCATTCCAAGGCCTGCCAAGAGACATAGTCTCTACAGAGTGTCCTGGGTCTTCCCCAGGACTCCTTCCAGTAGGACATGCCTGGAGCACCTCCCTAGTGAAACGTCCAGGAGACATTCTTACCAGGTGCCCGAACCACCTCAACTGAAACTCAAAATCTTTTGAGTCTTTGCTTTTAATTACTTAGGCTAAAAAGCTGTTCAGTATCAGAGAACAGCTCATTAAACCTGCCTGAAAATTATGGAATTGATATGTGGGACACATGCAGAGGATAAAGTGAAAACTGTCCTGCTCCTAGAACAACACTGTCAAGGACAGAAAAGATAAAATGGCTGAAAATTGCCAAATTCATCTTCATAATAAAATTAGGAATGCTCCCTTTGACATTAAGTTGGATGAATGAACTGTGTCAGGCAAGTTTGTCCTCATTGTTTCTGAGCAGTAAATTTACGAAAACTTGAAACAAGAAATTCTTAAATCCACAAATTCAGCCACATCAACAGGTCATGATATATTTACAGCTGTGGACTTTTATTTTATATCCAACAATTGGAATTATGAAAAGCATAGATGGGACTGAAGCAATGATAAGCAAAAAAAGTTTTTAACAGCCGCTTGGGGAAAAAAAAAGCCCCAGGGTGTTTGATCCCTCACTGTATTCTCCATCATCAAGCCTTGGCAAGGAAAAATAAACTTTCAAAAGACCTCAGTACCATTCTCTCAGAGGCTGTTATCATTGTAAATTTTATCAAAGCTCGCTCGTTGAACAAGAGACTTTTTGCCCAGCTGTGTGAGGATGAAGTGAAACACTGCTGCTGCACACAGAGGTGTGGTGGCTGTTGTGTGGACAAGTGCTTGTGAGTTTTCTGGAGCTGCAAGAAAAAAAATGCAGGCTAATTGTTCAGTGCAGCTCTAATTTTTATTGGTTAGTACTTGTGTTCCTCTCCCCTGAATTGGCATTGACGAATTAAATGCGTTTCTGTCTTATTTGACTTTAAAAAGATAAAACAGGCTATGTTTCCTGGAAGCAGCACTGTACCATAGAGGGTTAATAGCATGTCAACTATGTTGTTGGAGGGGGGTATCTAGGGCAGGGGTGTCTAATCCTGGTCTTGAAGGGCCACTATCCTTCCCATTTTGGAGGTTTCTCTGCTCCAACACCTGATTTGAATGAATCAGCGATTAACAGGTTTCTGTAGAACTTGAAAAGATAATTCAGTCACTGAATCTGTGTTGGAACAGGGTAACAAGTAAAAAATGCAGGATGGTGGCCCCCGAGGACAAAGATTGGACACCTCTGGTCTATAGGCTCGTTTACACGGTCGGATTTTAAAATTGTCGGCTGATTTTCAAAGCCTGAGACACCACACGACAGTAAAAAATGGTAGCTATAACAGGTTTGCTCATACAATGTGTGATGTTACACATCAACAGATCTCACTCAGGATCATTCAGATTGTTCAGATTAATCATTCTGTTGCTCAGTGGCAGTTGTCTTGTCTTCTGTATTTTAGGTTCCCTTCCAGGGTGCTTTCTGATTGATCATGAGTTCTGTCTTATTGTTCCTGTGACTTCAGATGAATGATCCTTTGATAAATGTTACTAACAAGCAGTAAAAAAAAGCTAAGTATGAGTGAAGTTTAGCTCACCTCTAAACAGTTCTGACCACATAAGTGTTTGTGCAGCTCGGTCCGTGATGGACTTCATGTCTGTAGGGATCTCTTGGGCGTTCACATACTCTGTGGACAGTAACGTGGTTAGTAACGTGGTTAAAACATTTGGAATGTAAGCTGTCAAGAAGATGCAATACAAATTAAAAAAAACTAAATTCACCATAATTATTATTATATAATTTCCTGTGTTTTCCCCTACCACTTTCCCAGGAGGGCGCACCTCCTCGTCAACAAAACTGAGTGCCCTGCCCATCAAAACATCTAATAAAATAATGCATGTATAATCCCAGAACTGCTTGTGTACATCTGTGAATTGGTTCAAATCAGCACACATTCACATTCCTACAGCTGGAGTGGTAAAGCTGGTGTACATTAGAACTTACTAAATCCATTTTTGTTCACTGACAAACTGAAGAACCTTGGCCTGTACTGGCTGGCTCCCAAAGCACCTGTGAAGAAAAACCTTTAAGATTCAGAATACAATTTGAAAACAAAAAGCAACAGAAAATATATATTGTAGGAGGTCAAACATTAAGCACATTGTGTGCAAAAAAATTACAACAGAACTATTTCTACATTACATTTAGGATGAACAATCAATATGACTTTATCAGTTTCAAAACAAACTGTTGGTATTTTTTTGACAGAATAAAAAATCTCTTGTAATTGTTTGTATTTTTAAAAACAGTTTTAAATACTGTAATGTTACCAATAGTTTAACCACAATAATAAATCATTTTTGAGGTCATTATTGGTTGCACCCACAAACGTTGACAAGTTTTTCCACCAATAATTTAAAAACAATTTGGAACTAAAAACAAAATAAACCCAAAATACTAAAATCAGCTAAAAAATTACATTGTTCTTTCTATGACAATAGATTTTGTGTCATAGATTTGCATCTGACCTTGAGATGCGCTCAGGAGGCTGGACCTCCATGTCCTTAAAATCACAACTTCACCAACTGCATGTTGCTCAGTGCGAGCTACCAGAATTGACAAAGACTCCTGGATAGGTGTCGAAACGTTTTCAAAAAAAGAACTGATCAAGTCCGGTTGCCTTCGATTTAAGCCCGTTTGCTGTTGTTGACCCAGATACCTGAGAATTTGCACAGGCATGCCCTAAGAAATACATGAATGGACTGACCAGCCCTTAAACTGCTAATGTTTCTTTACATGAACACTTCAATCAAAGTTAATTGTCATTTTTATTAAGTTCTGCATTTTAAGCTTTGAATTTTATGTTGTTTTTTTTTCTTGTGGATTAAATAATATGGATGGAAGAATTCTTAATATCTCAGCAAACGTAATAGCTAAAGGTAAAAAGTATTTATTCTTTTATTAGAAGACATTCCCTGCTGACAGATCATTCAGTCACTGATTCAGAATCTGAAATGTTTTTGTGTAACTGGGTGAAATTGGAAACTATTTTTCATGCAGGAGCAGAAAGTACGACCGTCTCTGCTCTGATTGAGTAAACTATAGCTCTGTTTGGGTTATTTGTTGAAAGCCACGTTACTTTAATCTGGTCTCATAATTAGACTGGATGGGTTTTTTGTCTCAACTTTACAGATGACAGAAATATGTGATAGTGGCAGAAAACTTTAATCCATGAATTTCAAACCCCAAAAATCCTTCAAGGACTTTCAAGGACAGGTGTCTTTTATGCTTTCAGGGACAGGTGTCTTTTATGGCTATTTTCACAAACTTTCGACGACCTTGAACTAAACTTTTAAAATTCAAAACCTTTCAAGGATTTCAAGGACACTTGGCAACCCTGTATTTTGTTTCTTTTAGATCTGAGAGAGGCCATCCTCAGCATTGTATTTAAAATGTGACCACATCATTCTCTGCCTGGCAGTCTTATGAGACACATAATGCATCAGAATATTTATTAACTTTATTTAACCAGGAGAATCCTACGGAGATCCCAGATCTCTTTTTCAAAGGTCTAAAGGCAGCCTAACTGTGGGAGGAAACCAGAGTACCTACATAAAATCAACACAAGCATGAGGAGAACATGTAAACTCCACACAGAAAGACCCAGGGATCAAACCTGGGAGCTTCTTGCTGTGAGGCATCATTGCTGACCACTGAGCTCTTGTCCTTCACATTTTAACATAGCATTTTTACCTTTAGAGTCAAAAATCAAATTCCTTATTTCTTAAATTCACTTTCTCCTGCTAAACTTAAACTTAATATTTCTAATAGAGTAAAAAACGTAATGTTATGCATATAACTACTGTTCCCTGAAGGAGAGGAACGAGGTACAACACAGAGTATGGGATATCACGCCC
>JAVKLF010000132.1:20493015-20536358 GCA_034783495.1 Millerichthys robustus
CGCACTATGAATAATATTAATGGTAATATGCTTAACCCAACCCCTTTCAGTGCTTTTTCTATGTGGAGTGTATATGTGAGTGAATTTATTGGTTCTTAGTATTTGTATTTATTACAGCACTGTATTTTTAGCTGTGCTAATTTGTTGTTGACTTTTTAAATTGTAGCAGATGATCATAAAAACTCTGAGTTCCCATTTAGTGAATTTGTGTTTTGTGCAGGTTATGTGGGGGCAGCCACGGTGGGAGCTGCTGCCTGGTGGTTTATGGCAGCCCACGATGGACCCAAACTCTCCTTCTACCAGCTGGTACACATTTGTTGTTACAACACATCAGTGTTATTGTGCCTGCTGTAAGTAGTGTGGGTACTGTGTATATACAGGGCAGGTACCTGGTACTGACTGTGTACATACAGGGCAGGTACCTGGTACTGACTGTGTACTTACAGGGCATGTACCTGGTACTGACTGTGTACATACAGGGCAGTTACCTGGTACTGACTGTGTACTTACAGGGCAGGTACCTGGTACTGACTGTGTACTTACAGGGCATGTACCTGGTACTGACTGTGTACTTACAGGGCATGTACCTGGTACTGACTGTGTACTTACAGGGCAGGTACTTGGTACTGACTGTGTACATACAGAGCAGGTACCTGGTACTGGCTGTGTACATACAGGGCAGGTACCTGGTACTGACTGTGTACATACAGGGCAGGTACCTGGTACTGGCTGTGTACATACAGGGCAGGTATCTGGTACTGACTGTGTACAGGATGATGGATTATGGATGCTTAGGGCACTGTAATACAGCAGTACTTCCATTCTGAAGTATAATGAACTAAACCCAGTACTGTAGACACAAATTCAAAACAAAATCCAAGTGACGCTCAAGAATTTGTCCTTCATGTATCCCTTGTGTCCTCCACAGTCACACTACCTTCAGTGCGGTGAAGACTCCGGTCAGTTTGCTGGTGTGCAGTGTTCAGTCTTCGAGTCTCCGAGTCCGATGACCATGGCTCTGTCGGTGCTCGTCACCATCGAAATGTGCAATGCTTTAAACAGGTAAGAGCAAAACACTCGTGCTAAACACATAGAAACAGTCACTGTTCAGTACGATGATATGTTAGGGCCACTGAGGTGAAACAAACATGCTTTTCTTTTCTTCTAAAGTTTGAGATTAAAGTGTGAATGTGAAGCTTTAAGTATTATTTGACAGAAAACATCTTTCAAGACTCAAAACCAGGTGAAGTGCACTTCACCTCACACTACTCCAAAAGGTTTTGTTTGTGTAGACTGCAGTGTTTGTTTTCCCAGAGAACACTAATGGAATTTGTTTTAATAGGGTTGACCTTTTTTTTTAAGTTAGCACTCTAGTGTATGTGTTTGAGACTCTTATTGTGAAGGATTGAAAGAATCACCTCAGACTGAGTAGTTCTAACATGATGTTATGTGTAAATTGATGTGACAAAACAATGATAATCTTCTTCTTTAAAGAATCAAATAAGAAAATATTTTGTTCTGGTCTCAGTCTGTGATCTTACTATTCTGTCACAAGTTCAAAAATTTACTAAAAACACTTGCTCAGTTTGTAATTCATTGCCATCAGACTCCATCTGTGTCATCTGGACGGCTGAGTGGTTAGAGCAGGCACTCCACGAGAGAGTTGGGGGTTTGACTCCACCGCGATTCAGTCACATCTTGAAAAGACCTTGGGCAAGACATTAAATCCACTGCCTGAGACACACAAAGGTGGAGAGAGGGGACTGAGATGACACCTCAGACCAGAACTGTGGTGTCTTCTGAAAGAGCCTTTAGACTCTCAGTGCATCAGTT
Organism: Millerichthys robustus; assembly: GCA_034783495.1. NCBI lineage: Eukaryota > Metazoa > Chordata > Actinopteri > Cyprinodontiformes > Rivulidae > Millerichthys > Millerichthys robustus. Next base: position 20,494,849 of record JAVKLF010000132.1, read on the forward strand.
AGATCAGAGATCTTTAACCTGGTCCTGGTGGTCTACTGTTCTGCAGGTTTGGGATGTTTGCATGCTTCAACACACCTGACTGAAATAAATGAGTGATTGAAGGGCTTTTGTGACATTCTGAGTAGGTCCTTTAATGGTTTGAAGCAGGGAAACATCTAAAACATGCAGGACCAGGTTGAAGACCCCTGCTGTAGATTACAAATATTTTGTTTTGCTCTACAGCCTTTCAGAGAATCAGTCTCTTCTGAAAATGCCTCCATGGTCCAACCCCTGGCTGCTGGGAGCCATCTGCCTGTCCATGTCTCTACACTTTTTGATTCTATATGTGGACCCACTGCCAGTAAGTAGGGTCACCACAGTTTCTGATATTTGTATAAAAATGATAGTTCTAGTGTCATACCTCAAACATTTGTTCTGTTCTTTGTGATTTATGGAGGTGAGCTTTTAAACGATTGGATGTTTGGGTTCTCAGGTGATTTTTCAGATCCGCCCTCTGTCATGGACTCAGTGGGTGGTGGTGTTAAAGATGTCACTTCCTGTCATCTTGATGGACGAGGCTCTCAAGTTCCTGGCCCGAAACTATATAGAGCCAGGAAACCAGGTGAGAGCTTCTCACCTGTCCCACAGTAAAAGAAATGTAGAAATGTTTTTATTGCTTTAGGCTCATCGCTGTGTGGCTCAAACTACTGAGTCAGCATTTTCTTTAGATTTTTGACACTACTCTCTTTTCAAGCTTGGTTTGAAATAGTGTACGCTGACCTTTGGTTTTTGTACCTTTGACCACTTTTAAGATATTTAATTTTACTGAAGCTGTTTTAAAAATACACTGAGATCAGTTCCTCAGTTCCTTACAAATATTATTCTCTGCCAAATCTGCTATAGCTTGGCTTTTTATCGTGCTATTAGCTGCTTCTCTACTGCTTTTAGCCGCTGTTCTGCTGCTTTTAGCTACCACCATATAGCCTCTTCCCTGTTATTTACCATTCTGCCTCTTGTAAACTTTAGCTACAATTCTGATCATTTCAGTCCGTAGCTATAGTTGTACTAACGTAAACGTTTAGCTGTTGTCTTACTGCTTTAGCTGATGTCCTGCTTGGTTTATTTACCAGTTCAGTTTCAGCTTCTTCAGCTAGTTTCATCAGTCATTCAACATGTTTGCAGAACCAGCAGATGTTTGTGGTTTTCATTTTCTCTGCAGACATTAGAGGTGGAGGAGGTCCGGAGGTCCCGGCCCAGCAGGGGGGCTGTTGGTGCTGCGTTATGGAGGCTCCATCAGTCCATGAAGGGGGTGTCCTGGACCTTTGTCCTCATTTCTGCACCACTACTGATCTGGATCTTCAGCCTGGACTCTGACATCACCAACATGTTCTGGGAGTGATGAAACAGAATTAAGCTGTGTTCTGGTGAAGAAGACGAGTAGAGCTTCAGACAATCAGAAACAAAACAAAAAGTGGACGGCACTTTTGTACAAAGATTTGTTTTTAGATGTTTTGTGTGGCTTTTTCCCCTTATTCTCAATGTTTTTGCTCCTTAGTTTGAATAAATATATCTTTATGAGGTCCAGTGATAGAAACAATGATCCCAGCAGCAGCATCCAGCTGCTGTTTAAAAGGCCAACCTTTATTCTCACAAATCTGTTTCTGAACTTCTTGTTTAATCTGAACACCACATGGTGCCAACACTATTCTACAAACTGCAGCATCAGTGGGTTCAGTTGGACTTGAGTCCTCTTTTAAACCAGCAGTTCTCAAACCTATTGGGTCTGAGGACCCCTTACAGGGGTGAAAATCTTCCAGGGACCTCCTCATAAACCTCATGATGATTTCAAAATAATTTACCCCCTAGATGCCATGGAAAAAATGGAGAGTCTGTTTGTTTTACTGGTGCATTGTTCCCCATATGTATTATTTACATTTTGTAAAATGAAAAACAAAATTAATATTTTTTAATATTTTGAGGACCCCCAAGCTACAGCTTGAGGACCCCTGGGTGTCCTAGGACCCCAGTTTGAGAACCTCTGCTTTAAATGACACTGACCTTCATTTTCCTGCTCATTAGCATACATGTCAAGTTGTACAGATTGTCTGTAAATTACATGGATTCACTTTACATGGGTACAGACGTACAGAGAAAACTAAAAAGCTCAGCTTTAAATTTAGTTTACTTCTCAGCCTGTAAGGAGATGCTAAGTTTGTTGGTTTGTTTGGTCCCCCCCCACCCACTAGACTGTAAAGTAAAATGTGTGAAAAGTTAAATTTAGAGTTTGAAGGTCAGTCTACAGGTAAACGTCTGAAGAGGAGACATTTCTGCATCAGTTTGAAATGAATATAAAACTACTAAAACAGACATTTACGAACTGTCTAGTCAGAAAGATAAACGTGTTCTCGTGTTTATAGTGAAACGTGTTTTATTTTTGAAGCCTAAGCTCGACTTTTACATTATTTAGTCAAATTTATTCCTAATAGTGAGCTAAAGTTTGATGAGTCGGTTCATTCAGCAGATGTTTCACCTCACTGCTGTATTCAGCTCTAAATGATTAATATTAGAGTTCATCTCTATGTATGGACAGATTTTACTCAGGTCTCCAGTCCATCACAGAGATTCAAACTGAACTCTGGACTCAGATCCATCTGCTGCTGCAGAGTTTTAAACACTTATTATTAATTTATCATGTCTGCCATTTTAAATTGTTAATTATCACGAGGAGTCCTGAACATTTAGATGTTATCAGGCAATCAAAAATGTATATATCACATGTATTAATTTATTATTATAATTAAAAGTGAGCAGTGCAGAGTCATGTTTGTATGAAACAAGCAGCTCCTTGTGTGACTCGGTACTCCTGCAGTGGCTCTGCAATGTTAAAGCTGGTGGTCTGTAGTTCCCTGGTAGTCTTTGATCTTTTCCTGGTTTCCTTATTGAAATGACCGTTGCTTCCTCCCAGACTGTGATATACAACGCTAAAAGAACGTGTCACTAAGATGTTTTATCGTTATGGGACAGGTCATGTCCTGGTGCAGATATCGCACATTTTTGTAGAACTCCATTTAGCTCGTATTTATTGGATGGTATATTTAATAAATCATTTTCACTTTCCTGCCCTGTGATGGACTTGCAACCAGTCCAGTGTGTAATATTATTTAAACTATAAATTTTAATAAAAGTTTTAACCACAATTTCTGCTTTATCTTTATTTTCTATTGCAGTTATCTCCATCATCTCCAAACTCGTCTTCTTCCATTCAACCTTTTCATCATCGACTGAAACTTTATCTCTTTCTCTTTCCACTGAACTACGAAACCCTCTCCAATATTCTTTTTTTGTATTTTTATAGTTCTTTTTACAGTACAGTACGGACTTTTATAATTCTTAAGATTCTGAGTAATGCGATTCTTTTAAAAAACATTTTAATAGCTTTATTTCACATTCTTTTGTCCACCATGGAACTAAATTGTTCTTATTCCTGCCTCCGTTCTTCTTCGATTTGTTTGCTGCTTCTTTGATGATCTATATCTAAATTTAAATCATTTTTACCATTTGTCTGTCACTTAATCTCAGAAAAGTTGTCCAATCAGTATGAGTGAAGATCCCCTTGTGTCATACTGCTGTGCTTCTAACTCCAGTTTGGTTATTATGGGATAGGGTTCACTGCCTGTTGTCTCTTTAAGAACTTTCCATGAGCCGATTCCTGCTGGAGTCTGTAACTACAGAAAGACCTGATTCTGTTCTTGTTCTTGTTCTGCTTCCATCGTTTAAACTGAACAGATTTGAATTATCTGGAATTTCTTCAGTTATTAAATCACGGTACAGTTTGCATGTTTGTCGTTGTAGCTGAGTGGTTAGTGGAGACGTCTTCCAATCAGAAGGTTGGCGGATCAGTTGTGTCTGTCCCTATCCCCTACTGAGGTTGTTTCTTGAACTTGTGATCAAACAAGAGTTTTGAAACATGACCAGACACCCAGAAGGATGAGCTCACTTCAGGTTCTGTGACCCAGCAGGATAGTCAGAACAGAACACATCATCGACATTCATTTTTCAGACTAGAAAAGATTTAACAATCACACGCTGCCATTTTAATTCCCCTCGGATGTTCGGGCCGAGGTGGAGTGGAGTTCTCATCATGCTCACCCTGCAGCTTTGAACTGAGCCTGTCTTACAAGTTCTTACGGAACAAAAGGCCGAGTACCGGTATATCATTTTTCTAAATTCAGACAGATAGAAGTGGGGTTCTCCTCCACCCACCCTGCCACAAACCTCATATGTGATGCTAGTTGATGTAATCTAAAGTTCAGCAGGTCCACTCCCCATTTTCAAACAGGCAACTGTAATTTGGAAAAATTAAGCCTTGGTTTTCTTTTATTAAATTTTGAATTCACTCAACCAAATAATAATGAGGTGGATTTTTGAAGAAAGTAATAAAAATTGCCTTAAAATGTTTCTCTTTCATTATTCTGGCATTTAGCAAATAGGAAAGATTTTGGTAATCCTAATTGATCAAAAACCGGAAAAAATATGTTCCAATTTCAAGTCAAATTGAAAAAACGTCTGGCTTCAACTGGTAGGAAGAGGAGTGTGGCAGAGATAAATCTGCAGCTGACACAGGTAGACCAGTGTATTCTAAAGGTTTCCATATTAACATTTGACAATTATAGTCATTATGTCCTTTAGAAAAATGTTTTTGGGGGAGGTTATTTTGCTAATTCTAACCTCTCACTTTTACTTTTAATTATAAGTACATTTTATATCACAAATTTACTTTTGATACTTTAGTACAGTAAATATCTGATACTTTAAGACTTTTACTCAAGTAATATTTTTCGAGGAGACTTCAACTTTTACTAAAGTCATTTCATGGTAAGATACTTGTACTTTTACTCAAGTATAACAGAATACTTTATACAAGACTGTATACAAGTCTTGTATAAGTCAGTATGAATGTTTGAAATATAAATGTGTAGAAAAATGGTTTTAGGTGAAGTATTTTGCAACCATTCCTCTTCTCGAAGCCTTTAGCCTTTTAATGTTTTGCTTTCTTTCTTTTTTGCAACATTTCTGCTTCTTCAGCAGTGATTTTAGCACTCAACAGTCATTGCATTTTTGCAAAAACTATTTTTCTTTTAGAAGATAACTGGAACACTAGTGAACAGTCATCGTTATGAACCAAGAAAATGTTTCTTGAACAGGACATTCAATTCATCACATCTGATTTTCTCCTGCAGGCTGAAGGTTAAACCACATGAAGACTAAAACATGATGAGGGACCAGGTAGATTTAAGATAATGTTTTATAAAACTCTAATCAACAGTCACAATATTTAATTCTAATGATTTTCTATTCTATTCACAACAGGAAACAAGTTTTCTCCCACAACTTCTATCTTCTCTTCGTTCCTCCAAAGCCTAAAAAACAGAGAAGTGAGTCAGGCAGCTGTGTCTGGATAGTCATCTGTTATCTTCATCAGTCGTTTCAGATGTTTAACAGCTTTTCATATTTCTTCAGTCTGACAAAGATGCTGCTCTGTTTGCTAACGTGAAGTCTTGTTACCTGTAGCGGTGCGTGTCCCAGGAGGGCGGTCATCTCTTGCAGGTTGTGGTCTGCAGGGCTGGTTCCTGCGACAAAACACAACAACCAAATAAAACCAAGTGCGGTTCCACCTGGGGATGGTAGAATAAAATGTTCTGCACCTTCCCATTAAACTCCCCCTCTACCCGTCAACAAACCTCTGACGACCAAAAAGGTAACCCAGCACTCCTCCTGTTCCCATTCCACTCCAGAAGCCTCCACCTGGGGCGTGAGCACTGCGGCCTCGTGGGCCATGTTGTCCCTGAGTATAATCACTGCGGAAACCGTAGCTTGGATTGGTCCCTGCAAAGCCTGATGAGAAAACACAGACAGAAAAAAGTTTTGCAAGGTAGAAAACTGCTTAAAATCTGCTTTTGTCTTCTTACTTTTAGCGTCAAACTACAGCGACCACTTTTAGCCTGCAATTTGCTACATTTTAGCTTCCAGCTAGCCACTCCTTAGGGAAAGTGAGGACTTACAGGTTAGAGAAAGCAAGCCTGTCATCACGAGGACTCAGGTTCAAGTCTCCAATCTGCTTTTTGTAGCTAGTATTTTCCTACTTGTAGCTTATTTTTGGCTAACATTATTTTTGCCGTACACCTTGACTTGCCAACTCAGCCCCTCAGCCAGAGGGCGGGGCTTAACGATGTAACACAACAATTGTGACATCACCTGACAATATTTCTTTTTTCTCCAACAATTGAGTTACGTGCAACTTAAGATTTCATCTTGTTTTTGTTGTTTCCATTCAACGTGATGGAATAAAACAGGATTCAGTCAACATGTTTTTATTTTTTTTTCTCCTTACAACTTTTCAGCTGCTGATGGCGTCAGTAAAGACAAGGACGCTGTTTTCACTTCAAGCGGACGTCACAGTGAAAATAGAATTACAAAATAAATCGTTCTCACCTATATGTGCAATTAAAACCCCCAGGAGCTTTAACTGCAAAAAGTTTAAATCATGTCACTGCTGACCGGTTAAACCCGCAGATTTTTTTGTTATTATTCCTATTTGCAATTTTAGAGTTTATCTAGGTCTAGGTAAGTTAGGAGACGAGTGTCATCTAGTATTTGTAAATACAAATTTCAGGCTGCAGTCAAAACATGGGACAAAGAGTCCTGTATGGGACACTTTAATTTGGCTAAAAATACGAGACATACCGGCTAATACAGGACAGTTAGCAACCCTCAGACACCTTCCTTTTGCTGCTATTAGCTAGCAATTTAGTACTTTTAGCTTAAACTAGTGTTTTGCTACTTTTAGCTCATGTTTTGTTAGCTTTGCCAAGCATTTTCTTACCTATACATTAGAACATTTATTTTTTACTTTTCACTGTCTTTTTGTTTTTTTTAGCTTTTTGCTTTTATTTAACTGTTTAAGCTAGCATTTTGTGACTTTTAGCTTCCAGCTTTGATACTTTCAGTTTTTGGCTATTGTTATGCTAGTCTGAGAAAAGCATTTTCTGATTTCTGGCCATGTTTCTCAGCGGCAGCTACCTGTGTAGTCAGGTTTGAATCCTGGTGGGGGGGGACCTGCCGTAGAGCTGTGGTGACCATCTTGTGGGCCTCCAGCTTGGCCCCATTGGGTTGTGTTACCACTAAGGAACAGCTTGTAGACACCAAATGCAAGCAGAAGAAAGAACCCAACAACCAGCAGGTCTCCTGAGCCCTCACTGCCTGACAGGTGCTGGTTCTGGTGCACATTTTTAGAAGAGCTGCTGAAGAAACTGGAGGCATATTCTCCAAGACCTGAGTCAGATCAAGAGACAAAGAACTTTGTTTTTATATTCATCCTCGCCTTGTCAAATTATTTGTAACATTAGAAAAAGTGCTTTAAATTTGTTTTTATTATTATTACCTCCCCATGCTTTAAATCCACCACCGGAACCAAAGGTGCCTTTAGTCCTCTTCAGGCCTTCATCAGTCAGTTCCAGGGTGTATTCCAGTCCACAGGAGCCCCTCAGCACATAGGGATCAGAGGGGTGGTTGTAACCTTCACAACTCACCTCAATGCAACCAAAACGATACAATGAGTTCATCTCTGTCTTGCATTCCCACTGTGATGAAGAGGCAGGAGAATAATCATCACATCAGTTAGAACATCTCTCAAACACAACAAGTACAGGGATGTTTGTGTGACTTTGTACATAATTTACATTCCTTTGTTCATTATTTCTTCCTCATCTACATTTAGAAATACTAGAAGATTCAGTGAAACAATTCCTTGGACATCATGGTTAGGTCTGGGCTCTGACACTGTTGACTGACTGGAATTGACTGCAAATGATTTGCAACCAAATATTAAAAAGTGAAAGTTTGATGTATGATTGTTAACTTGTCGCATTACTTTTGGTCCATTAAAAAGCTTGTTACAAACTGTTATGGATAAACAATCATGGATCTTGAAGAAGGATTTTATTCAGCTGATGGACACTTAAGGTCTTGATATTTCTTGGATGTGTTTATCAGTGGCCTTCTGCCAACATATCATTGTGGAGATGAGAGATTCAGCAGATTGTTTATGCTTAAGAAATGGATTAAACACATCTGTGATGAGAGATCAGTGAACCTCATTGATAACTTTCATCTTTTCTGGGAAAGAAAACAGCTCTTTCAGGCTGACGGGTTGAGCCTCAACCAAGCCCCCCGACTGGGTGTCTGTGTGTTGGACTTTTACCAGGTAGATGAGAGGGTAGCTTCCCTGACCTTCAGGTGGAGGGGCGGGCTCTGACGATTGTTAATGACCTGGAGGGGCATGGTTGGGAGGAACATCCTCTCCGATCTGAACCCAAGGTATGGCAATCAGTGGCTTAAATTACAAGCATTTCTTCAAGACATAAAAACCTGAATGACTCCTAATTTCCAGCTTCTAAACTCAGACAGGCAGTGGTTCTGGTTTTTGGACCTGAGCATCTTGGGAATAAACTATGCAGGATAGCAGTTGTCCACTGACTGATACTTTCAGCTGCAGACAGTTTCTCTCTGCTTGGATAAAACTATGGCTCTGGCATTCGTTTGATTTCTTGAAAGCAGCAACTGTTTAATCCTGTATCATTAGATTGGATGGCTTTAAGGAAACAGAAGAAAGTAAACAACGAAAGTTTTTCTCATTTTTACAGATAAGGAAATCCGTTGTGGTGACGGAGAACTTCAATCCCTGTATTTGAAAGACTTTGCTGCACATTGTTGTTCTGCTGCTCCTTCAGCAGAAACATTTGGAGCAAAACCCCTCAGTCCTCACCTGAACATCCACCCCATCCCAACCTCTGTTCAGACACTGGACCACCTCTGGGACAAAGACATGGCAGCCGGCCAATCCACCAACACATGTCAGCTGAGGGACCGGGTTGGAGCGCCTGGCCGTGGTGTATTGGTTTCTGTAGAACGTCAGAGCCTGGACATCTCTCAGCAGCACGCTGCCTGCTGTGAGGGAACGCACACGTTTGATTTTTCTTATCAGTTCGTTTGTCAAATCAACACGCATTCAATGAAAAACATGAGCAAAATGAAAAAACTTTAGAAATTTGTCATTTTATTAGTGGATCATGTAGATATCTCTGCCTTTATGAAACAGCAGCCTGGAGAAAGAAGATATGCATCAGTCTAGCACTTTGATGTGAACACATTATTATGAATTGGCTAAAGGCTCGTATAGACATTTGTTTTAGATATTATTTAATGAAGAATGACCTAAGTAGTTTTTCCAGTTTCGGCTGCTAAAAAATGTGAGGTTTCAGATGATGTGTTGGTTTTTGTAAATCTGTTACAACTCTTGTTGTTTGGCTCTGTTCTTGCTAATTATGAACAATGTATTGATTCTCTAGTGTTATAATAAAGACTTTCACAAATTCAAAATCTGTCTCTCTCTCTCTCTCTCTCTCTCCGTCTCAGACATAAACATGATCACTTCTCTTTCTTCGGCGGACGGCGGGCGACAGAGGAACCTACCGTCGGTCCAGCTGTGGGTGAGTGAAGTCAACAAGCAGAGCGTCAGAAGAGTTGGAAGTACCGCTACCATCTTTATCCTGAACCGGAACCTGAGCAGAACCGGTTTATTTCCAAATATTCTTTTAGTGAAAACGAGCAAACAACACTGCAAGTTTTTAACTGACTTGCACTTCCGGCTGCGCCTTCAGTTGTTTTGGTTCTGTTTCAATGTCGATCAGCTTCCGGTTTATTGATACAGTACTGCCACCTGCTGGCCAGAGTGTGACTGACAGTAAAATCTGTGAGTGAATGAGTGTACTTGTATTTGTTACCTTTTTAGGACCATTTCTAGTATACACACCTACCTTTTCAAGACCAGTAGTCCTTATGAGGACCAAAGACCGGCCCTAATATGGTGGGATTCCATTTTTGGGTTGGGGTTCGGTTTAGGACTAAGGTGTGAATTGAGTTTAGTCTAGGTTTAGGGTCAGGTATGTACTGGCATGGCTAGGTTAAGGGTCAGGGGTCAGGGTTAGGCTGTAGAAATTACTGGAAATGAATAGAAGTCAATGAGCAGTCCTAATAAGGATAGAAATAGAAATGCAAACCAGCGTGTGCGTGTGTGTGTGTGTGTGTGTGTGTGTGTGTGTGTGTGGGGGGGGGGGGGGGGGGGGCATGTTTAACTACCCTTGTGACATTTTTTGACACCGTACTATACTTGTGTGGACATTTTGCCCTTGTGAGGACATTTTATTGTTTGTTAGTTGTTTGTCTCTATGTGTCCCTGTGATGGACTGGAGACCTGTCCAGGGTGTACCCCAACCCTTGCACAGTGACTGCTGGATATGGGCACCAGTGACCCCTGTGACCCTGAAAGGAAGAAGCGGGTAATACTGTAGATAATGGATGGAAGACCAGCTTTTTTCCACAGTGAGACTTAAGCTGTCAGCCTTTGGCTTTCATCAGCCGAAGCCCAGATGTATACCAGGGTGCAGAGACAGAGAAGGTGACAGACTTTGTTTTCACGGGCGCGAGAGAATTGAAGATGGTTCTGAGGCTACTATTATAGCGAGAAGTTAGGTCATCCGGGGTGAATAAGCCATGTAAATCCAGGAAATGATAGATGAGAGGAACGTGTGCCAGGGTGTTGTGGTCCGTGTTGTGATGTTGTCTGTGTACTTTGTTGTTCTTGTGTTTCCTGCCCTTTGTGTTAACTCTCGCCCCTCCCTCAGCCAGCTCAGTGTTTTCTCCTACTCTCACTCTCCACTCACACCTGTCTCATGTTAGTGATCACACAGGTGCTTCTCATTATCACTCCTCTCTCAGTGTAATTAACCGGTCTCTTGTCAGATCATTATTCAGCTTACCCTCCTAGTGGTCGCCATGTCACGTGAACTTTGATTTTACTAATAAAATGATTTCCTTGAGTATCTCAAGCCTGCCTGCATCTGGGTTTACTTCGCCTTGGCCTGATACAGGATTTATTTTCTTGATTTTACAAAAGGTATGTGAAGGTATGTAAATATGTGAACGCTTAATTGATGAGAGGGTGAGTCTAATGTTGAAGGACAGGAGCGATCAGTTTTGGGGAGCTCATCCGATTCCGAGTGTGTGAATGAATGAGCGCACCAGTTAGGGTCAACTAACGTGATCACTCATATGGCAGTTATCCAATGAGTGGATCTGACCTGCTTGCTCAGTCTAACCCAGGTGGGGACCTTTTTTCTCTGGGCAGTGCGTGTATGTATGCATATTTGATACATCACGAGGACCACTTTTCATACAGCCTCGTAAAAGACCCAACACTTCTTATGGGGATCATTCAAAGCCCTGTTCTCACTGCAAAGGGGTTAGGCTGTAGAAATGACTAGAAAAGAAATGGATGTCAATGCAAAGTCCTCATGAGAATATAAAAATTTAAACTGTGTGTGTAAAGGCATTTTAAATACATAAAATAAGATGACAAGAAAAGATAGAAACAAAAGCTTTATTTCATTAATCACCCGCTGCCCGGCCCATCATTTTAAATCACAGCTACAAGCTAGATATTTACACCATTAAGGCCTTCTGATTTATTACACCTTGATCGTTTTTTAGAAAAAACTGTTTTTACTGTACAAAATGCTGCAATCCTCCTCATAAATACAACAGAAGCTCTTTCCCTTTGAACAAAAGCAGATAAGTATTTCTTCCCACCAACCATGAGCACCATTCTTCAGAACACTCCACAAAACTCACCTTCTGAAAACATTCAAGGAAGGCAAAGCAGTCTGGAACTCATTCATAGATTTTTAAAATCAGGCAAACTAAAACTTTTATTTTGCATTTCAGAGTTAATGTGTGGATGTTGGACTGGTTTGGAGAAACAAGCAGACATGAACCTGCTGCTGGAAACCAGGCGGAGCATGATGTGAGCAGTCAGCTTTCACGGCAGGGTATGAGCAATGAAATCTTTTAGTGACTAACGGATATATCTTCAAAAAGATAGAACTCTGGTCCGGTGTTCCTTTAATAAAACGTCAGATTTAAAACTGTAGTGAATGGTCTTTTGGTCATTTGATCTCCAACTAACTCTTTGGTTGACTTCCATCATTAACCCGGTCTGAACATCAACAAAGCCCGACTTCCAGAGTAAAACCAAAACTTGATCGTCCAACACTAAGTGCCCAGAATCCTTCATCAAACAAAACATATCTTCAATAACTAGTTCATTAAAAAGTGTCAATAAAAAAAACAGTCTTTGGGTTAAATATTTTACCGAAGTGCTTTAAACAAAATGTTTAGTATCGTTTGGAGTCCCAGAAAACAAACAGAAAAATACGAGAAGTAAACACAACCACCTAAAAGAAGAGCTCTGTTTGCAGTTCAGTGTTTGTCTACCTGCTTCAGCCTCTATCAGCCAATTCTCCTGCTCTCCTCCAGCTTTATGGTCTGGTAGAATCCAGAACCTTATGGTTCGGCTCATAGAGACAGCTGAGTGGTTTGGACACATTTCTTCTAGTCCAGTTCTTAAAAACGAGGACAATTCTTCATACAGCAACGATGTTGTTCATCTCCCATTTCTGAGTGGTTTTACTAATGTCACAGTCCGATATGAAAACTTTGTGAAGCAGGTCCGAGCGGTCCAGACATTTCCCTGCAAGAAAAACAGCTGTGAGTACATTTTCACATATTTTGTATGATTGAGTCTCTGGTTTTTCTGCTGTATTAGCTGAGCTAAATGAGGACGCTACATCAATATATTTTTGAGTCTAAATAAGGTATTATTATTATTATTATTAGGTAGGTAATAAATAAGTATTCTTTATGAAACAGTGATTTGAAATACACTACAGATTTTAGGTTTACCACACACATTAGGTGTATTTGTATCAGATTAGTATCATGGATACCAGCCCGAGTTTTACTCGGTATCAGAATCAGAAAGGCGATGTGTAACATCACCAGTTCTGCTAAGCTGCTAATCACAGAACTAACTTTGTGTTGAGCGGTTTAGCGTTGCATTTTGCATTGAATTATGAAATTATTAATGGACTTCAGGTCAATAATATGTTAATTATTATTTTCTATTCAGCTAATACGTTTAGAAAACAGTCTGAATTAACACAAAGATATTGCCTTTTATATGCAGCACTGACATGCTACACTATGCTGTGCCGTGCTGCAGGTGACGACATCTTCAGCTGAGGATATTCACTTCCACATTCAGTCAGAGCACATCTTCAGCCAATAACTGACTTCTCATGAATCCCAATTAAAACCTGAACAAAAGTTTGTCAAGAAAACCAAAGTCTACACTCAAAACTATTGTAAAAAGAATCTCAAAAATCTGGAAATGAAATTTGAGTGGAAATCTGACCGGACACACATGGGTCACATGTTAATCTGGCAGCACTTCTTCATGTCCCACTTCGAGCCTCAGAGGAAAATTAAAGTTTTCTTTGAAGTCAGTGACTAATCTGAAAATGTGATAAATTATGCGGATGTTACCTGTTGGCACGTGAGTGAACCGATGAAGATCCTGGAAAAACACAAGCAAAGAGAAGTGTCAACAGTCTTACGGCACTTCCAGTTCTCGCCCGCTGCAAAATAGCGAGGGAGGAGCCATTATGTTTTTGCTCTTATCCATGTGTTTGTGTATTTAGACTGTTTGCAAAAAATTGATGAAACTTCCAGAAGTTAATTAATGGTGCAAACAGAACAAATATCACTTCTAAAAGAACATAAAAACAAATACATGTTGTAAAATAAACCAAAATCTAAGTTCAACAAAATCTTTATTTAACTCAACTAATCAGGTGACTTTGCGACAGCTAGCTAGGTCTTTATTTTCTGTATTAAAAGTAGGTTACATTTTCAGGCCTTAAACTCTGGTTATTCTTAATATATTCCAACACTGGGAGAAACGATCCAACATTGTGTGAGACTCTTACCTTGAAGTAGTTCCACTCCGTGTGCTGGTTCCGCTCACAGTGGGTGATTATGACAGCTGAACTGTCTCCTCTGGTCAGGCACTGATCGTACTGCATCAACTGGTTGGCCTCATTGATGCGGAACAGCTGCACACAAAAAGGTTCTACTCAGCCCACAGTTAACATCCTCCCTGACCACAACACAGCCTGGTCCACACTTTATTTCAGGCTCTTCTAGAAGAACTAGCTTTATTTGACCACAAACTGAAGCATCTAAAAGCTGCTTTACATTCTGACACCTTATTTGCTCTCACTGAAGCTGTTCTGGGACAAAATTTACATAATTTTGTTCTCGAAAATCTCTAAGAACCCGTCCTGTGCACAAGTTCTGGGTAGAAGTTTCTTCTCACAGGGGTCTGTGACAAGTATTGTGTGATTGGGCTTGTTTATACAGAAACGCAGGTGAATTCCACTCACCTTAGTTCACTTCAATTATAGCAACATAAAAGCAAAGCATATTGGTCTTCTTGAAATCCCCACATGTAAATACCGTAATAGTGTTTTCTATAAGAAGGAAATACTACTGCATGTGTACAACCACTGATAAGTGGCACTTTACTGGATGATTTTGGTGGTTTGTTGTCATGGTTACCTGGTTTCCCCCCATCCTGTGGCACGGGCCGATTTCCACGCTCCCTCCGTTTGTGTGTCCCATACTGTCAATACAGTAACTGGTTTCAAAGCCACGGATCTGTGCGCACGCAGATATTACAGAAAACGGGCACAAGAAATCAAAGAATGCTAAAGATGAAATCTGAAAGAGTAATTCGACACGCTGTGTTTTTTGCTCACCTCCCCCCACTCTACATTTTTGGGAGGCAGAGGGTAGTGCAGTGGGATGTCGTATGCTATCTCCTCCATGAACCATTTGAAACTCTTACAGCGATGTTCCTCTCTGAAAAAATATTTTCCAAAGCACATCCAACCATCATCATACAGCTTCTCTTTGAGATCATAAGATTCAGTCAGGGTTATTTACTATTGTAGCTAAATTAAAGTTACATTTTAACTAAAGGAAATTAAAGATAATGTAATTCCTGTGAAACGTCAGAGTGACTGCTGAGAGCTGAAAGACTCAGCTGAAATTACAGGAAACACCTCCAGAGACTAACATGTTTGGAAGATGACATCATTTTGGGCTAACGCTAGCCACTGCTAACGCTTCTAATGTTGCTGAAGATAGTATTTAAAATCTATATTCAAAATGTTTTTACTGAAAACAACATGGTTATGTATTTGTGGTCCAGCAGTCTGAAGTGCAGTTTGAATACAACCCATAAACTGAAAGTTTGATGCCTTGTAGGGAAGCTTTAGCTGCCTTTGAGAGTAAACGGTTGCTAATGTCTCAGGATGATGGCATCCTGTCAAGCACTTCAATGTAAACTTCAAAACTTAACTTCAACATTTACATTTAACTTTCACAATTAAATTCAGGATTTAATATTTACATATATGTTTTAACATTTAGTAAAAAATTAGCTAAATATAAGGAAAGGGAGCTGAATGATGAAAATATGTTTACACTTGGCTCCCCATTGTTTGCAGGGACCTCAGCTGTAGGATATAAGAGTCATTACGTTGATAAAGTAACATTTGTTATCACAATGGACTACAACCACCATGTAGCCCCAACCACGCTGCAGCAAAGTGAACCTGACAGGGTTTTACTTCATCTGTCGCATCTTCCTTGCAACAAAAAGTAGCCTGCAAAGCAGTCACACGAGTGCTACGTAAAAAAATATTTACAGCACAGACAGTTTTTTGCATATATGTTGCACTGTACAGCCCTGTGTGTTGAAATATTTGTCTGGTTGTGTGTAATAGCTAATAGAGCATTCACATGTCCAGATTCCAATAAATACACAAAAACAAAGTGTTTCTGTTTGTACCTGAAGCGTTTAAGCTCACTGATATCTCCGTAGGCCAGAGTGAGAGTTTCAGGACGGCTGGCATAGAAATAGTCCTTATATTCATCCCACCAAACCTCCACCACACGGACGTAGTTCTGTTCACACAGACACAACAAAATCAGAATTCATCTTTGGGTCGATCTACAAACACAAACTCACTGGTCAACAAAAAAAAGACATTATAAACCATGCCAGATTCTTGGATTTAAAGAAGAGTTAAAACATAAAGTGACTGCAGACGTGCTGACAACAACACACATCAGCATATAATCTGGAAGGAATATTATCTCCATTCATGTCAGAGTTCAAACTGAAATCATCTGATGCTGAGAGGCAGAGTTGTGAGACTTCCATTTGTGCTTGAAACGATAACAGAGACAGGACACACGACTAAATGTTATCAGTATTACATTTATTACAAGACATTCTGCTTTGGCCTGCTACAGTCATTGTAAGTCTTGTGTACACAGCTGTAAAAGCTGTTACATATTATCTGTTTGCTGAGTGTTTCAGAAGGCTACGATGTATTAGTTTAATCTATTAAGCACTAAGCCAACTACAGATTCGTTGATATACTGAAGTGGGAAGTGTCTTCTGCGCTGGTACAGTAAAGAATACAGTTGTGATGTGATGACACTTTACTATAAGAAAGCCATCGCTGCAACAAAATGTCATAGATAAATGTTTGGTTCACACAAACTTTTTCCCACCATGATCATTTTACCAGACTAAACAGAATCATCATGCAATCCCATACCTGATCAAATTTGTTATTAGAATCTGGTACATGCAAATCACTGGCTTTAGCAGGGGTCGCCACAGCCAGCGAAGTCACATGAAAGATTTGGTTATTGCGATTGTTTCGTACTAGATGTCCTTCCTGACATAATATGGGCTCAAACCTGCAGCCTAGGGGTACAGGACAGCAGCACTAACCATCAAGTCACGGCAGTCCTCGTAATATTTATTAAATATTGCATTTAACTGTCATTAAATTATCTTTCTTTAAACAGGTAATAAAACAATAAATAAATACTGTATTTGTAAAATATAGTATAAAGTGAATTTTCTTATTTGTACATATGAAAATAAGACTCAAGACTTAAACCAGTCAACCATGGTTTAAACCATTTACAGTTTAAATTTAAAAGATTTAAAAGGTAATTGTAAATTTAAATGTAAATGTAAAGGATATAAAGTCCTGGAGGACCACTTTCCTGCAGGTTTTAGAGGCTTCTCTGCTTTAACACATCTAATCTGAAAAAAATGTGTGATTATCAGGCTTCTGCAGAATCTGAAGAGGTAATTCAGTCACAGAAACAGGTGTGTTGAAGCAGAGAAACAGGTAAAACATGCAGGATAGTAGTCCTCTAGGACCAGGACTGGACACAATATTATTATCAATATCCTAATTTACAATATTTGAATGGTTTGCATTGCTATTCTTACTACATGATTGCTTCTGACTACTTTTAAAGATATTTATATATAACTTATACCTCATAATATACTGCATCTCCATCTTCTGCCCCTTACACATAGTCAGGTCACAGAGGGAATAGGTCTATAAAGAAACCTAGACCTCCCTCCCCAGAGACATTATTCAGCTTGTCCTGCGGGACTACACGAATAAATAATCCCTCCAATGGGTCCTGGGTCTTTCTCAAGGCCTACTAGCATTGGGACATGCAAGGAACACCTCGAAAAGGTGTCCATGAGGCGTCCTGATCAGATGAACCACCTCAACTAACTCCTTTCGATGGAGACTTAGACTTAAAGGAACTCACTACCATCCCAGCTGCTTCACACTCGGCTGTGAAGCATCCATGTGCGCTGAAGGTCTTGGCCTGGAGACACCAACAGAACCACATCAGCCGCATAAAGCAAAGACGAGACCCTGTGGTTCTCAAACTTCACACCCTCCTCTCCACAACTGGGCCTTCAGATCCTGTCCTTCCAACACCTTGGAACACACACTCCGGCCCCCCTTTTTGAAAATGGGAACCACCACTCCAGTCTGTCACTACACAGGTGTTGTCCCAGTCCTCCATGTGATGCTGGAAAAAAAACGTGTCTACCATAAAAGTCTCACAACATCCAGACCCTTAAGCATCTTGGGGCAAATCTTGTCCACCCCTTTGTGACAATACCTTTCCAGTATTGTCCATTCTCCAGCCTTGGTGGGTTGGCTCATCTGTGTTTTAGTTGTGTTCAGTGTGAGTTGTGTCTGACGACAACTCTTATTCTGTAATTCCACAATAAAAACTGTGACTGGCTCACTTTCTGCAGATACATTATAATTCCTCAGGCTCAACATGCTCAGCTGATCATTGATACGCGTTCTTCTCTGTGGCATTTCCGTTGTTTTTTCTTTCTTTTCTATTGTTCCACCCATCAAATAAAGCAGAACATTCCTTTTGATCTCCACTGAAAACAACTTGAGTTATGTGCCGCTTGTGAACTCACTGCAGGAGCATTCCATCCTCTCACAGAGCGGCTGCAACGTTGCAATTAATTGCATTAATTTTTTAAAAATATGTTATTTTTCCTGCAATTAATTATTTGTAATTAATGAGTAAAAGTCCCAGCCCTAATATAAGTTTATTTCTATAAATTTATTTTTGTAGTTCCATGGTTAAGTGGTCCTACCTTCAAAGTAGGCGAGGATCCCACGTGTGCAGGTGGAGGGTTTCCTTGCCATCCCTGAAGTCTGTAGATATGGCCGACACGAGAACATGGAACAAAGAGCAGCTGGCCACCACACTGCCAGATCTATACATGCATCCATGAATAAAAAGAAATAAATATCAACTGAACTCTGCAGTGGGCAACTCTTTGAATACAAATACTGAATAATATCTACCTTGTACGATATTTCAAAGTTTTCTCCTCCCCATATCTGTAGTCCAGGGTCATAAAGACCAAGCTCAAAGAAAAAATCTCTCTCTATTGCAAAAAGACCTCCTGCCATCGCTGGAGACCTACAAGTGTATATAGACACACACATCCACAATCAGAGGCGTGAGCTCATGATTGATCATCTGAACAATACACATCAGCTTCAGAAAGCATTCAGACCTCCTTCATCTTCTGCTGATTGATTTTTTTGCAGCCTGATGCTACAAGTACATTTACATAAATTAAAATGTATGTAATCTGAATATTTATGTCATTCTTAAGCTAGTCTAAGCTTTGACTGGGAGGAGACCCTGGGGAAGATCCAGGACCTTAGAAGGGCTTCAGATCAAACCAAGTAAAAGCTCTAAATACTTCTTTAACTTAAACTGAATAAAAATCGTTGCATCAGGTCTATTAACCCAGAATCTACCCCGACATGCAGCAAACTAAACTGTAATAAATGAAGGAGAACTCTATGCATTCTGAAGCCATGGTACAACACTAAAACTTGATACAACTGTGAGAAATCATCCCATTAACCATAAGAAAATAAGAGAAATATCATAAAAACATGCAATAGGAAAATGCTGCAAGTGAAATGAAGACAAACAGTTCAATCAAAGTATATGATAATAAAAATGATTAGGGCAAGATGGAGAAAGCGATGTTACAGTCTAAACCACACTTACACCTGAAACAAACAACCTGTTGACCAGAGATAAAGACCCCAAACAGATCAAAATCCAATAACCCTGTTCGTTAAACACAACATGGTCATGTTGACACCGTCCTTCGAGTTTCTGTGTGTAAAATAGGCTGATAATAAAAAAGTTAAAAGAAGGGTTTACACTCAGGCATCTAAATGTGGATCCCCTTTATGTTAAACAAATGAGGCCAATACAAACATTGGAAGCATTGGACTAGTACACAAGAAAAAAGCCAATAGCTTAAAAAAAACATTTAAAATATGTTTAGTTGGTTAGTTATGGTATGCTGCATGTTAGACACACTTCTAAAATATTAACAGAAACTGGAAACAGCACTAATGTCAACACATCATGAAAAAGATGGCCCGTTATCTGTGTGGACAATGTCTGCATTATTCAGGAGACACTGGTTTCTGTACCTATATGGCTCAGTTTCAGTTTTTCTGAGTTTTTTTTCCCTGTCTCCCAGAGGTACTCTCTTCCAGAGCATGCTCCAATCCCAGGCTCCTCTAGCAAAATTGTTTTCGTCTCCTCCACCTTGGGGCTCGATGTTGAATCTCTGGCCATGGATGGAGTCGATCAAAGGCACCGTACAGACGGTTCTGACAGAATGAATGCAGAGACGTGCATACACGATACATGGGGAAAGAGTTGTAGGGGTGGTGTAGGTGAGGGACAGCAAACATCACAGAAACACGGGACAGTGCACAACAAGACAGTGTAGGATAGAACAGGTGGGATGAAGAAATGGGAGATGGAAACAGAAAAAAAAATCAAATCAGGGATGAGTTTTAGCAAATGTATACCGGTAAGGCTGGGTGATATATTTTCTTTGGGCCTTCTCTTTCTGGCTAAGTGGTACTCTCTTCCAGAGCAGGCTCCAGTCCCACGCTCCTCTAGCCAGGCCGTCGTCATCACCACCCTGCTGCGGCTCCATAGTGTACTCATTACCATCTATATAATCTATCAGTGGTACTGTGCATACTGTCCTACATACAGACACAAACACACAAACCTTGGTAATGCTGCTTTGCTTTCAAATTTATGTTTATATTTATACATATATACACTGTATATATGTATGAGGTGAAAAATGGAAAAGATGTCATCTGAGCCACTATTGTCAGTTCAGTAAGAAATCCTACGACTTCATTGTTGTGATAAAACCTTAAAGGAAAGTACTTCAGTGAATAAGCACTAATAAGCATATAAGAAAAGAGAGATTTAAATTTATCAAGCTTTACATCTTCAATGCATCATGGTGCAACAGCTAGAAATCACTGATTGGAGCTCTGAAAAACGCAGGAGGAAATGTCTTGGTCCTCGCAGTGCAGGGGTCACATTATCCGGCCCTAGTTCTGTTGAGATGGGTTGGAGACCCCAGCAGCAAAATTTAGATGAGCTCAGAACACGCTGGAAACACCTACAACCACTCTGTAACCATGTTGTATGTGCAAAAGTCATAAGACATTCAGGAGACTCCTTAAATATCATTATTAACTTCCCTCGCTGTAGTGAGATGTGATTTATCACTTTAATATAATTAGTCACATTAGTTTTACTCAGAGTCTGTGTTTAAAGCTGACAGTTGATTGTGAAACAGCAGGTGTGATGAGACTTTGTGCTGATTAACTTAAACCATGAGGAAAACCTCTGCACCACAGTGCAGCTTCAATTTATCTTACAGAAACTGTGGGCTACTTTATTATATTTGACATGGGTTGTCAGAATAATTTCTAAATTAGATGATTATAAATAGCATCTTAACCACATGTTGAAGAAGACTTTTTTATGTCTTAATTAGTGCTGGGCGGTATACCGGTTCGTAACAAAAACCAGTCTTTATTTATGTTATGATATGAATTTTCTGAATACCAAAATACCGGTTTAAACAGCCTGAACACGTTTGGAACATTAAATGTTGCACGAGGGACCGTTTTTCTCGCTGCACTGCTGAACCTGCGTGAAGGAAATAGAGCAGCACACAGAGCGAGCTAGTGTTGTTGTAGCTTCTAAACAACAGGTGGAGGTTGGTGATTGGCTCGCCTACTGACTGACAAACCTCCCCCTTCCTTCACGACTGTACCTGCCCCCATGTGCCCCCCCTTCCCTCACTGCTCACATGACTTGAGCCCAAAACGCACGACTAATGTTTACAACCAGGGAAAGAAGAAAAGACAAATGAGGGAAAACACGACAGAGGTACAGTACAACAAAAAATAAATACTTTCTGTGTTGCAGACAGAGTAACTTCAGCTGACCGTGGTCTGC
Organism: Millerichthys robustus; assembly: GCA_034783495.1. Classification (NCBI taxonomy): domain Eukaryota; kingdom Metazoa; phylum Chordata; class Actinopteri; order Cyprinodontiformes; family Rivulidae; genus Millerichthys; species Millerichthys robustus. The sequence goes on from JAVKLF010000132.1 coordinate 20,516,596, forward strand.
TGATAAATACGCTGATTTTCATCAAAACATCAGTTGAGCTGATGTTCAACTGCAGCCGGAGCTGTGATGAAAGCAAAATACAGTGATACACTGTAAAACTGCAGAATAATTAAAAAAAACATGATGCAAATTGTTTTGTCATAGTGCCCAGCACTAGTCTTAAATGATCCTAAAATTATACTGGAATTCATTTTTCAAATTTAGAGTATTAGGATGTTTTTTTTAGTCAACAAAGGGTGGGACAATTATTCTTTTTTCTCATTTTATTTGTTAGAAAGTTGCCACAGATTTGTTAGATTTTTCTTCAAATACATATTCCTAAAATAATTTTTAACTGTATCGCGTAATTAGTCATTTTAGATTATAATATGATTATAATTTTTTTTAACCTAGATTGTTGCTAATTTAAACAAATAAATTGACCTTTCTTTACCCAGGAAAATCCTATTGAGATCACAGATCTCTTTTGCAAAAGAGGCCTGGGGATCTTTGCTAAACAATTGAATGCTGAGTCAACGTGCTGTTAGGTGACCGACTCTGACCGGACCGGACCAAACCCTGACACAAAATCTGAGATCGTATATCTGTTGGACAAATCTTAAAAGATGCAAACTTCTGTGCTCAGTTTGTATCAAACCAGAAAAAACTATTTTAAAATATACATCAATGAACATTCATATACTGTCTACCTCTTAAAATGAAACAAGATGTGTTGAGTGGGTTAATAAAGTTTGACAAAAAGATTGTAGAATAACGTCTGTAAATCCGATTTATATGTCAGCACATCTTACCTGTCTTTTGAAATGGGTGCAACCAACGGAGCGTACCAGTTGATTCCAACCTCACAGTGAGCATCCAGGTAGATTAGAACCTGCAATATGAAAAGACACACCTGTTCAGGTCTCTTTTTAGGACATTTAAGGAAAAACACTGCTCATACTTGCTGGTCATAAAATTACAATATCATAAAAAAGTTGAATTTTTTTCAGTAATTCCATTCAACAAGTGAAACTTGTATATTGCATTCATTCATTACACACAGACTGATATATTTCAAGTGTTTTTTCTTTTAACTTTGATGATAAGTGACAATTAATGAAAACCCCAATTTCCATATACAATATATAATGTAAAAGGAGTTCTTCATCTAATAAAAAGGGCCAAAATACTGGGGAAATGAAAAAACAAAAGGGTGAAGTAGTATTCCTTCAAGAAACTCATCTCTTCGAGATAGAACACAGCAAACTAAAAAGACAGGGCTTTAATCAGCTATTCAGTGCATCACATAAATCAAGACGCAGAAGTGGGGTGGCAACATTAATGTCACCTTTTTAGATAAAAATGGTGAAATCTGAGAAGATTTCTGAATACATAGATAAAAAGCTTAAATACAATATGGTGATTGGCAGACCTAAATTACTTTCAATATGTACAACCAGGTTCATAGCGGACTTTTTACAAACCTATTTTTGACATGATAATTTGTGGTGGTGACTTGAGGGTTAGTGCAGGTAATAATAATGCAGGTAAAAAGATTAGAAAAATTAGGACAGAGATAGAAATAAGTGATGCTTGGCAAGAAAAAGAGACTATACATTCTACACAGGAGTCCATAGTTCCTATTTAAGAATCAATTGTTTTTGAATGTCCAACAAGGATGTAGGTTGGTTGAAAAAATGTCACATTGGACTGATGGATCATTCAGACCGCTGTCCACTTCATATAAAAATAGATGTTAATAAAAGTGAACTCATTTTCTGTGGAGACTTCACTCAGTCATACTTGAAATAAAAATTAAAGAAGACAAGAAATTCATACGTATATGCAGGACAATGACAATGGCAGTACTTTTCAAAGCATTCTCATTTCTTTATCTTTGTAAATAACTTTATTAGTTGTTGGTTCTTTCCACATGTTTTGCTGTTTCTTTTTTTAAACTGTAGGCTAAAAGTTTTGTTGACTTAGGGCCTGTTTCATAGTAACTCTGTTTTGGGAAAAAATAGTTTCTTCTGTATATGTCTGTAGTTCTTGATTGATTTATTGTTTTCTTTTCTGTAATGTTTCTGGATCCATTTTTTTCCCCCCAGTTCAGTCAGTTTATGTTCCAGATTATCCAGTTTTTCTTGTCTATTTTTTTTAAAGGAACGATTTTTCAGTAATTTTACCTCTCTGGACTTATTTATTAGTATGTAGTAATATTACAGGTAGTAGGCTTGAAAAGAACAGGAAGGAGTTAGAAAGGCCAATGTACTATTGAATAAACTGTTGTATTGTATCGAAACTCTGACAAAAAATTAGCCCAGGAACTAGAATAGCAGTAAAAATGTTAAAACTTAACAAATCACCAGGAGCAGATGGGTTTAATGTTGAACAAAGTTGTGCTCAGAAATGTTGCAAGAGTGAGGCCACAATTATGAACTTCTTACCTCTTAGACTTTTTAAGTAGTTTGAAAAGAGCTTATGTATGACCTGCTATTAGACAACAGAGAAGGATCAGACAGGGGATCGAACCGGCAAACCACCACTCAAAGGTCACAGCCACCCAGTATAAATAGAGTTAGTCAGCTTTCTGAAGTTCTCTTCCAACACAGAGGGAATCTTGAAAAGATTTAACTAAAAACATACCAGCAGTGAGTGTATCTACTAAGGAAACTGAGAAATTGGAATAAAGCAGAATATGGTGACTACTTTTTAACTACTCTTTTAATGAGAGTACTGTATTTATTTTCTTCTCTCCTTGGTGCAGGTTTATTTGTCTGCAAAACAGAAATCAGCTTCTCAATACTGCAAACATCTGTTGACAAATTCCTCCTGTAACCTGTTTGAGCTCTCCCTGTTCAATGTGATCAGCACATTCTTTAGGACCTCTCTGTCTCAGAGTGGCTCCACTCAGCACAGATCCCAGTGTTCTCACTGCAGAATTCAAATTAGGAGGATACGTTTTGTCCCCAGGGCTTTCCAGACCCATGTGTTTACCTTTTTGAGTGTTATTTTAAGTTTTAGAAATGTGCAGTGATTGTGTTTCATCTTTATGTGCGTGTATAATTACTTTTCATATTTGAAAATGGCCCTTGTGGACAAATAAAGTAATTTCCATTGAATTTAATTAACAAGAAATAATACCTGTCCTTTAGTGGCCTTCTTGGCTCCAATACTCCTTGCTTGGATCAGTCCTTCTCTTTTTTCATTCCTGAAGAGTTTTACCATACCGTTCCATTGCTTGATGTACTCTTCCAAGCGCTCCTTCAGATGGACTGCAGACAAACACACAAAGCAAACACTATGTTTATGGAGTATATCATTTTTATTAGACCAGAATGAAAAAAGTGTTCAGCTTCATTTACCTAATTTATTATATGAATGCAGTTTGAGCATTCATTCTACTGCTTCCAATTTAAGGTTTCTTACACTTTGCAGCACATAATTCAGTGAGCTTTCAGCAATTCAGCAAATCATCCAGGGAGTGCGTGCAATGAATTTTGGTATTTACAATTTTAGAATCTTCAATAACTTTGTATGGATGCCCTTAAATTATTGGAAATTTTGAAATCCAGCTTTCAATTTTTTGTTTTGCTAAACTATATTTTTTTAGCTTTTAGTTACCATTTGGATCATTCTAATCTTTAGTTATGATATTGCTGATTTTAGCTCTTTTGTAGCATTTTACTTATAGCTTTTAGATACTTTTACATACCTAATTTTAGGTATCAGCTACTGTTTCACTGGTTTTAGCTTTTAGCTACAGTTTTGTAAATGTAACTTTTAGCTACATTTTTAAATTTTGGTATTTAGCTATGGTTTTGCATATTTTAGCTTCTAGCTACAGTTTAGCTTTTATTTTGTTCATTTTACTTCTGTTAATCTTGTTTTATCCATGGCAGTTCAGATCAGCATCAATAAATTTCATCAATCAGCTTTCATGTTGCTTTCTTTCAAAACAGGACATCAGTGTGTGTCTGTGTGTATCCATGTTTTTGTTACATGGTGGGGATGATTTTTGACCATTTCCCCAGTACACACAGCCTTGTGAGGACCCACTGTTCCTCATGAGGACAAAAGCCTGGACCCCATTGGGGGAAATGCTATTGGTGGGTTAGGGGTCAGGGTTAGGCTCCAGAAATGACTGGAAATGAATGGAAGTCAATGCAAAGTCCTTGTGTGTGTGTATTATGATTGTACGTTTTTATGAAAGGAAATTAAACACACCTTTGTTGCTGAAGTCATCTATCAAGACAATCTCTGCCAAGTACTGTCTGGGAGTCCTTTTAATGACACTGTGAACGGTCCTCATGAGTGTGGACCACCCCTCATTATGGAAAACTATTATCACACTGGATGTCAGCAGCCGATCATCATAGTTCCAGTACTTGCACCTGGAAAAAAGACCAAGGGGGAAGATGAAATCATTTACAGTCATTCTGAAATTCAGTGGACTACACAATGAATACCATTGCTATCTTTTAGCAAAATTTGAACTTCATGGGGACCAATAAGGATGCCACTAGACCCACTAGAACACATACACGTTAGTGAGGTCCCCTTAAAGACAGTTTTCATTGATTGGTGTCTAAATAATTGACCACATCCCACACATGATCTCCATTGTTGTCTATGGTTTTAAATTGACAGTACAAAAATACTTTTGTGGGGATGTAAAAGTAAGAAAAGGAAAAAGAGATAAGTCATTGGTACTGTCAGTTCACTTGTCTCATACCGTCCTAATGTGATCACACCATAAGCAAGGCAGAAAGAGACATTAACCACTGGTGTCTGGAAGCATTTGTTGTCACATAAAGAAGAGTTATTACTATTCTTAATGCAGCATTATCTAAGGGGTGTGGGGGTCAACCTGTCCCCTTAACAGAACTGCCCACCCCGCCTATGAAAGTCATGGCATGTAATAAAACAAGGAGGGTTTCTTTTTAAGACCTCAGGAGTGGTCAGTAAGAGGAAGTTATTTTAGCACAGACAACAGTTACTGGTTTTAATTGATATATACTGACTAAGGTAGGAGGGAAGCAGACCAAAAATGGATTCATAAATAAAAATATACCAATGTGTGAGTCCGCACAGGGCCAGGGAGCTGTGGTGTACAGGGTGCAGTGATGTGTCAGAGTAATGACACAAGATTCAGAGTGCTGGGGTAAACTACTGAGCAGGAGTGAGAACGTACAGCAGGTCACCATAGTCTCACAGAGAGAGGAGTGTAGCCTCAAACAGGTTTTATTCAGCATTAAAGTAAAGATGCTAAAAAGAAGTCCATTTGTGTGTTTTTTAACCTATTTTTTGAAAAGATACCAAATGTTTACTCACACAAGGCAAGAGTGTTTATGCTCTTTGCATCCAAACTAAACAACTTCGTCAGAAGAGATGAGACAAGAGACCCAGCTTCATAGAAAACATCACTTGCAAAGGAGGTGCCTTTTTTTGTGGCTGAGCTGCTTGAAGTCAGCCAGATGTTACAGCAGCGTCCCTCAAATTAGCCTGGTAGGCTAATGCACAAAACAAAAGTGGCTGGATAGAGGTTAGATAACTAAAAGGAATGCATTATTCAAGTATAGAAATAAGGGTTCAAAAAGTTCATTTACAGTAGTAAGATGAGTGGTAGTTCATTTGGAACAATTCTGACTGTTTTGTGTTACAAATGATCAGATCAGATCAAAACACCTCAGTGTTGGGTTCTGACGTGTGTGTGTGTATATACAGTATGTATATTTGTCTATTTATTCTGTTAGTTTCAGTAGGGGTAGGTGCAAGAGTGTTTCTTAGTTGTTAATTGTAGATTCAACATATTATAAATGTAATAAACAGACTTAAATCAGGTATAATGCACTATATTTCATGCAGATTATTCAGAGGGATGACTGTGTATTTTATACACAAGGGTTGCTCTTTCAAAACAAACTTTTCCTGCATTTTCTAAACTTGTACCCAATATTTATTGTATTTTGTCTTTAATGTGTTTTCAAAAAAAATAATAAAAGTGATACAAGTCTTTTTTGGCCTTAGGTTATAATGAGTTTCCTCTGTGTAATATTTAATAAGAGTCTGCTTATTTAAGACTATTTTCTTGTTCATAAGCCTCATCTTCTTACTGAATACAGTAATGTTGCTAAAATAACTGGCATCTGCAGCAGCAACACAAGCATGTGAGCTACCATTAGGGGCTAGACATTTTCATATTATTATTGTAGTTCAGGCAAGTCGGTGGCACGATGACGTCATTGTTTTCAGCATTTACGCTGTCCACATAAGAAGGCAAACATGGTGCTTGAGAATTTTCTTACTGGAGAAGCCAGTTTAAAAAATAAAACATTTAGGGGCTCCTAAAACACTGCTACCATATGGCTGCTTAGCTGAAATGATATAGAACATTTGCATATTCAGAAAATGGTGTATGGAGGAGTTTTACATGCACCAGTTAAGAAGTCTAATCAAGTTAAATCATTAGGCAATGAACGTTTCACGCCTCTGCTGACAAAAGAAGAAGATTTAAAGAATGTGTGGAAAAGCTGTGCAGAGAGTAAAAAGCAGAACTCACTCTTCATGACGTAAATCATTGATGGTTCTGTCCAGGGAGATCATATCACTGGCCACCATGTTGAAGCCAAACTCTTTGATAGAAGCTTGGACAGAGTCTTTGTACTCTGAACCCAGTACAAAAGGCTTGGCTCCTTCTCCAGGACCACCGAGGACACCCTCAGGTTCAGGTTCCTTAGGCTCCAAGTTTCCCAGAATGCCTTTAGTTAAGTATGGACTGTTGTAGGCATGTGCTTGAGGTTTGAACGTCACATACTGCTGCTGAATGACCTGCTTCTGGTTAGGTTGGTGATCCAGGTCCTGGTGGTTGGCTCCATCTGACAACAATCAAAATTAACATTTAGGGAAATTATGTGTTTTCTAATCCAGCTCAGATATAACCAAGTTTGTCAACATGAAAGCTGTCAGACTACAGAGCTTAGCTTATCTGTGATGTCATCATTGTGTAACTTTATACAGCTGCACTCAAACTTAGTGTTCAGAAACAAAACAACTATTTGTATTTCTTTGTTTGCAATGTTGTATCAGGTAATCAGAGCTCCTCTGATGAAACCCAAGGTTTCCACACTCTCTGTAAGTTACCTCAGAGTTTGAGGATAAACTCAAAGTTTGTTTAAACTCCTTTCTGGAATTCACCCAAGGTCTCTGCTTTCATCCAATTAATTACTTGAAGTTGCTCTGATTGTATGTTCATAAATCAAGTGAATCAGCTGATTGTGGTTTTTCATCTGGCAGTTGAGTGTGAAGGAATACAAAGACCTTTAAGAAGGTAGCCTCAGATGTCCGTGTTGTGGGAGAAATAACAGAAGTCTCGGATTAGTCAGTCTGTACGTTGTATTACAGTATAAAGTATGTGGACCAAAATATCGGAGGACAAGTGGACCAGAAGTAACAAAATATTAGGTTAAAGGTTTCATCTCAAGCTCAATTCAAGTTGTTTTTTTTCTAAATAATTCTGCTGAACTAAAATTCAAATGCCAAGGCAAATTTTCATTGGTGAATTTTATTCCTCTTGCTACTTTTATCGGGGACCTGAGTTTTTCAAATTTGTCTTCTGTGTAAAAGACAGAAAAGATTAACCTTTAGCATGACTCGTTAGTTTTTTCCCAGCACTTATGTGCATTGGCTTCAGTCTTTGTCTCTCACATCTGCAAGTCAAACTCTGAAAATAAAAGATGGAAGTTAGTGCCTCACCGTGTTTGAGTCTGATAGAATTGAGGTCAACTTCTACACCTTCCACATGAGGCCACGGCACCACCGGCTTAAACTGATCCACCAGGTCTCCTTTGGGTAACAAACTGTCGTCCTAAAATCAAACATATACAAGGTAGGTCACTCATGCAAAACTGAAACCAAAAATATTTCATCAGACCGTTCTGTATTAGTACTGAAGATATTTTCACAGTTTTATTGGAAAAAAAAAAACTGATAGTAAACAGTGGAAATGCTGGAGGAAATTATGTAAATTCCACATCTTCTGTTGGTGTACAGCAACATATACGGACAGGCCCAGAGTGGCCACCTGACAAAACTGACTGCTGGACCACCAGGGCTGCTGTTAAACCGCCATATAATATTAATATTAATGTAGTTTGTGGGTATACACAGCATCAGTTTCACCAACTGTAAACTAATTCATATACACTACATGTCCCACAGAGCATAAGCTGAAAACAGGACGACAAGACTAATATTTCTAATAGCTAAAACATAGGACAGGCTGAAGTTACTTCCTTCTTACATGAAGCAGCAACTTTCTCCTACAGATTTAAATCCTAATAAACCACAAGATGAAAGCAGAGTAATACACAGAACTTGTGCACTCAGATTATTTATCATTCACTATGATGTAGTCATTATAATGCAGTAGAGATCTGCATGTGTTGTTTTCTTTGGATATTGTGTTGTATGTATTTTATAAGTGGGCTTGTCAGAGGCTGAAAACAAGTCTCGCTCCAACCCCAACTACTGAGGTTTATGTTGCTGCATCTCTGGGAGCTTCATACACAGGGTACCCCCGGGGTTTTTCAAGTCAAATTTGAGACTTTTTAAAGACATTTTTAAGACCACTCAGAATGAAATTTAATGACAACTACACAGCCTTACTGACAAAATTGTAAATGATATAATAAAGAATCCAGTCAATAGCCTTGTCCTGCTCCAAACTTTTCAGGCACTCTATCACCTTCTTCTTGTAACCACTTCCTGGATTTCTTCAGCAGCTCGTAGGTTAAGTCACTAAGGAGTGTCATAACTTTCTCATGATAGTCCTTGTGGTTCAATATTCAATATATGTGCACCTTCCTTTGTCTGCTGGAAGAATTATGATGTTCTTGTCCTTCTAACATCTGCTGATGTTAGAGATGGGGGTTTGGCAATGCCGAGGCTGAAACTTTGTTCCTAAGTTGTCCTGCTTCAAATTCTTGAATTTTGTTTTTTGCAAATAGCTGATTTTGTGGCTGTGATCATCTCTACCAGAGGAGTTCTTCTAAGTAAACTTCTTTTGACGTCGGGTCTTGGACTTGATGTGCTGTGCTTAGTGTGCCTTTTCTGTGAACTCCATTACCTGCTGGAATGTGGTCTGATCAAATTGTGTTGCTAATTTGTGTCAGATGTGTTCTTCTTTAGTCTCTAACGCTTAAGTGGTGAAGTTGATCTGTCTCACTCATTCATTCATTCAGCAGCTGGGTCTGTGCCTTCTGGAGAGTCTTGCTTGCACGCTGACAGAAGATTTAAGTTGGAGGCTCCTGGGAAAGATGCCACTCTGTCTGAATCGGAGGTTGATTCTCAGGTGTCACAGGAGCCTTCCAGCTTTTCATCAGACATTTGGTCAATGTAAACAGAAAAGTCTTTGGGCAGTTTGGTTTGGTTGTGTTCACGACACTGAACATGGAGCAGCGGAAACAAAGATAGGAGCTGTCCGAGGAGCTCAGAGAGACAATTATAAATGTTAAAGACTTTAAAACTATCTCTAATCAGCTTCATGTTCCTCTGACCACAGCTGATAGTATTATTAAAAGTACAAGTTTGATCAAAGTCGTCTACTCTCTTCTAAATTTTGTTGTATACTCTTGGAACATATATCCAGGTTACTGAAACAACCAAATTCCAATCTAAAACTGGGAAAAAGATAAATCAGCAATCTTTGCTGTGCCATTGACACAGATATTATATAAGGTTCTATTGATGATTAAACCCATGAAGTGAAGAACCTACACTCTGAGTCTTCATCATGGCTTGGAAATTAGTCTTAAAAAGACCAAGTTCATGGTTTCTAGTTTTCAGAAGCCTGTAATAGTGAACACCAGGGAGGCATAGGTCCAACAGGTTAGAAAATTCCCTTACTTCAGGTTTTTGTTCACATCAGAGGTAAACTCAAAGGCCAAAAGATCGTTAGCTAAGGCTGCCAGTACCAGAGCAAGAATAATTGAGACAGAGAAAAGAATGTGTGCATTTCAAATGACAAGCTACCGACACCAGCTTTAAGTCCACTGGTCTTCCCCCACTACAGATGCTAAGGTCCACTATAGTCCTTGCCCACATTGTAGGTCATGACCTAATCCTAACACAGATCAAAAATAGGGCAGAGGGAACTCTGTCAAATGTGATCAACCAAGGACAAGCTGAATGAACCCATAAATGTGAACGTCCTCCTCATCAACGGACAGAAGACACCTAAACCTTGACAGGGCATGTTGACAAACCTCAAAGATTCTGGGACTGAGGAGACAAAACTGAATTTTTTTGACTCCAGTCACATCAGCTGTGTATATATTTATTTATATTGTGGAAAGGTTAGATATCTTAAACTTGTCTCCTGACCACAAACAGGCCAAGTTTGGGTTATTGAGTTTTCATGTAGGCATCCTACCTCATAATCTGAGACTGCCTATGGTACATAGGCACTGTGTTAGTCATTGTTGGTATCTTTGCGGAGCAGTGAATACAATGAAAATGACATTTAGATGACGGTCAGGGATTTTTAACACAAGCTGTGGCTTGTTGCTGTAACAAAAGGTTAGACATCAGAGTGTGGTTGGGTGAGCCAGAAAACTCAACTAGCCAGTCTACGCCTTTTATTTCAAACATTTTGTGCGCAAACACTTACCAACTGTGCAAACAAGTCTTTCCAAAGCACACTCTTACAAATATGCAATTATATGTAATTATATATCAAGGTGTGCCCTAGAGACTTTCCTGGCATGTGTAACAGTGATTGACTATTTATATCAAATTGAAAAGTCTTTTACCATGAGCAAATGAGCTTTTAAGGTCACAGATAATAAAAAATAAATTAATATCAAAATTTACAAATAAATTGATTTAAAAGTTCATCCTAACTCTGACAATGTTTGATGGTTCATCCCATGTAAAAAACACCAAAAAATTATCCTTTTTTTTAACAAAGAAATTTTACTTTTCTATTTTATTATTATTATTATTGTTTTAAATTTGATGGCAGCAACATATCTCAAAAAAATTTTTCCAGGGACAAAGTAAGGATGAATTAGAAACAGGAGTAACTAATCAGGTTACCTTACACAGCCAGAGGACTGGGTATAAAAAGAGATCTAGACGCTGAATCTATCAGAAGTAAGGACGGGCAGAGGTTCACCAGTCTGGAAAACTGTAACCTAAAATAGTGAAACAATTTCCACAAAATGTTCATTCATAAAAGAACTTCAACAACTTTAAATCTCCATCGTCTCCAGATCATAATCTGATCAATAGATTACTATAATCTATAGAAATCTCTGAGCTCAAAGGCTGAAAGTCAATATTGGATGGATGTGATCTTCGGGCCCTCGGGGGCCACTGCATTAAAAACAGATCTGCATGGACTCAGAAACATTTCCACACATTTTCTGCTGTGTTGAGTCTGTAAACTCAGTTTACCATCCGCTAATGAAGGTAAATTAACGACAGCTCAGGTGAGTGAACAACAGCTCACTTCCGCCTCTGACTGACATGAAACATGGTGACATATGCGGAAATGTGATCTTCTTTGTTGAAGGTAATGATTCACCTGTAAATCTTGAGTAGTTTTAAACCAAATGAACCCACAAACACAGCTTCGCTACCCGAGTGGTCAAGCTGTTTGTGTTTTCCGGGTCTTATGTGAGTTGGGTTGAATGATAAGGTTCTTTATTCATCTCAAACTCTGGATGACTGACTGAATGAGCCATCAGCTGAACTCTACAGTTTAACTGTGGAAGGCTAATGATGGACTGGGCTAAATGTTGGCCTCTTACCCTCTTTTGGAACGGGTTGTCCTCGTTGGGCTTCGGTGACAGAGTGGACCAGAGCACAACCAAACCGAGAAATGTCCCAATGACCAGTAAACTCCTCAGAAGGAATCCTACTTTCAGTCTCATGTCGAAGCAATTGGTGCTGCAGCCAAGCTAAGCTAGTTGCTAATAAATTGGACCTAAGAGCTAAGTATTCTTCCGCTTCCCTCGTCACATAAATCAGGCGCTATGAGCTGACTGACTGCGGTTCTTTGCTGCAATCAGCCTCTGTATTTCGTGGGAGATTCTCATTTCCTGTTGTTATCCGTGCGATCTGGTCCCAGACTAATCGGGTCCGGTCTGACAGCTCTACCCTCCTCTATAGTTCCGGGTTCGACCAGGTGAGTCAGTCCTCCAAATGTCTGAGGAATGAACCTCCAGAAGATTCATCATCGACAGTCAAGGTGTATTCGGTCATTGGAAATAAAAATAACGATAAAAGGAGCTTGGGGAATTTCACAGAAAAGTTATTTTCATACGTTTACTGTATGCGTATAAATGATCAATATTCTTTTATGTTGGAAAATCCTGCATTTAAAAAAATATATATATTTGTAGTATTGGGCTTCACAGCGATTTTTTTCAGTGTGTTTTCACAGTAACTTCTATATGACAGAGGGATGAATTACAACTAGGACTGTAATTCCCTGTTTGTATCTAAACTGTTCTTATTGTCATTTTCCAAATGTCCTTTAGAAAACAACATTTATTGTAACAGCGCCACCTGCTGTTAGTCAGTGTCTTATTCTGGTCCAAAGTCTCCACCATAAAACACTTTCGCTAAAACAAACACGTGGGTTCATCAGACCACTGCACATTAGATCAGTCGAGGCCCGGGTTAACAACAACAACAAGAATAAACAACAACAACAACATGTGTTGTTGACAAAAAAGTGGGAGGACAGAAACTGTGCTGCTGTCAGTCCAGTGGTTCTCAAACTGTTTCTGCTGCCCCGCCTGGTTTATAAGTGTAACTGTTATCTTTTAGTTTTACTTTGTGACAATATTCGTGAAAAATGGGTTTGAAAACATAAACAACTTCCTGAGAGGAAAATAAATTGAAGGTTTGTTGAGCAAAAATGATAAAACTTCAGTGCTCATCAAATTGCATTATGAGAAGAGATAAAAGAAGTAAAAGGTCTTTGTGTATTCAACTGGATGAGATGATTCTTACTAAACCTTTGGAAATAGCTAATTATTTTCAGAACTACTATTTAGAAAAATGAACTATAATCAGAGATGATATGCCCACAGTGAGTGGTAAATTATCTCAGGAAATTATTAGAAATAAACTTTGAAAGATTGTCACTTTCTATTTAAGTGTACTGTTGAGGATGAAATGACTAAATTGCTTTAAACAATTAACAGAGATAAAGCTTGAAGATCAGATAACAAGGATGGAAGGCTTCTTAAAATCTCAGCTAATTTAACAGCTAACCTTTATGTCATATTTTTAATTTGTGTTTTGACAAATCTGTTCTTCCTGATTCATAGAAAATTTCTAAAGTTGTTCTGTTGTCTAAGATATCTAAAGAAGCACTGATGAGACACAAATTTGGAAATATGTCTCCTACTATGGATTCAGAACGGATGGACTGTCCATAGAGACACAGTGAGAGTCACAGTGGGGCGCCTTCAGGTGGAAAATTAGGGTAGACGAATTTGACCTTAATATAGGCTTAGATTTTCTAGTCTAATGTAAAACTATATTAATGTGTGCGTAGGAACCTAAAACGGCCTTTACTTAATTAGTTGAAACCAAAATTGTAGATAAAAAACAACGATTGAAAACTATGATCTTAACAAACAGGCAAACTGTTGTTAAAATGTTCCAGCACACAGATGTATTTTTATTAGAATTTTAATATATATTCATGTAATTAAGATGTTTTACTTTGTTGATTTGGTCACATAGATAAGTAGTTATCTTTGCAACAAATGGGGGTGGACTGTTATGTGACCTTAGATTTTGTCTGTTTTATTCCAGGCCTCCTCTTTTCACACATCTGCTGTGAGAAAATGAGGCCAAAGTTTGTGTTTTCTGATTTGTAACTCATTGTTGTTGCTTTCTTTTGTTTTCAGAAGTTGTACCTGTTTCTACTCTGTTGTCTAATAAAGTGGGGGAATTAAATTGTCACCGTTTCCCTGGTTTAATTAATAATAGTTCCTCAGGAAATATTTTTCCCCACAACAGAAAGCTTACCTGTCCCGAGTAAACTGTTGGAAGTTGTGTTTAAACAAATCCAACGTTACTTTGTTATAAATTATATGTATTCTGATGTTCAACATGAAGATAAAGGTAACTCTACACGTATGGCAGCTCTGACTCATGATTGTTTAAGATGTACTGATAGAAAACAATTAGCAGGTGATGTGTTTCTACATTTAGTGCTGCCTTTGATTTTGTTGATTATGAACTTTTACTTATGAAGTTATCAGCGCACAGCTTTGAAAAACCAGCTATTCATTTTATATTTAGTTATTTATGTACAAGGAAACGATGTGTTTTGTTCAATGTTTTTTTTCTCTCTAATGTTTTGACCATTCCATGTAGAACGCCACAGGGCAGCTGCCTGGGTCCTCTGCTTTACGATATTTTTGTAAATGACATGCTGGATGCATTCAGTACAGCTTCCATGACTGTGTATGCAGATAATACAATTATGTATCTTCTGACAGTTTGGATAATATAATAATTTATTAGGCAATATCTTTGTCTACTCATATATGTAAGTTGGTGACAAAAATGAGTAGAAATATTTCAGTAATTTGGTGTAATGCTCATTTTATGTCTCCTTAAGAAGAAGGATGGTGGTGCAGACTTTAGTTTTGTCTGTGCCACGTAAAAACCATCTGGATAACCAGTATTGCAGGATCAACACTCAGCAGTGATTTTAAAACCAGAATCGATTTTATGCATCAGTCGATCATGGATGAAGGAAAGTGACTGACTTGAATACAGTCTTCCTCCTTTTTTTAAACTCAAATCTGGATCTTACATAAACCTTTTAGTCTTTTCTCAAAATGTTTCCCCACTTCAGACAGACACAGTTTTAGTTTTTAACATATTTATTAAAGATTTCATATTATATACAAAAAATAAAATACATAATTAATAGGAAAAGAGAGAAAAAAAAACAACATACAACCAACATCCCAGTAAATACTGTCACCTAAAAGGTAAATAAAAAGTTAAGACAATTCAAATGCCAATGTCAAGATTTATGGATTCACAGTTCAACCAAAACTCCAAGGCCCTACTATTTCTTTCCACCTTTTGTTGAGTGTTGATTAAAAAAATTCATAAAAGATTCCCAGGTTTTGTGAAACCTGTTTTTGGAGCCTCTCATCACATACCTGTTTCTCTAGTTTTAGGTTAAGTAGTACATCTTTTATCCAGTTTGAAACTGTGTGTGGAGTAGCAGCCTTCCATTTAAGGATAAGACTAAGAATTAGGCAGCATGCAAGCAGAGTTGAGAATGCAATACCCTTGCCACCTCCAGTAGGTAAACCTAATCCCTCAGGGGTGACCCCAAAAAGCAGTAGAAATGGGTTTGGGGTAATCTTGACTCCAAATACAGCTGAGAGTGCTCCTCATATACCAGCCTAGTATATCTGTATCCTGAGACAATGCCAAAACATATTAATTAATGAGGCTTCCTCGGATTCACATCCGTCACATGTCAATCTGAGGGTAAATTCTGTCCAGTTTAGATTTATGAAGATATGCCCAGTGTGGCATTTTGAATTGGATCAGAAGGTGTCTCGCACACATTGAAGATGAGTGTCAGGTTTGACGGTAGCTGGGCTCAGGTGTGGCTATTGAAAGCAAATTCACTTAATTTAACAAGGAAGGCAGTCACTTTTTCAAACAAAGCCAGGTTGAAAAGCGCCCCCCCCCCCCCAGCTGTGCCTGTGTGGATTAGAGCTGCTTGTTTTCGGTGCACTGAACTGGGATGAATTTCGTTGGGAACAGACAGGATCATTTCAGTTTAATGCTACATGTGGGTCAGTCGTTCTCATGATGTATTTGCTCTAAATATTGTGTGAGAACAGAGGGGAGGGGGAGCAGAGGCAGCAGCTTCAGTCTGTCTCGTCCAATCACGTTCCTGATCTGAAGACGACACAACTGGCAGAGACTTCTGGGTGAAGCTACAGGTGAACAGAAGGGAGATTAATCTTGGTATACCTTCCACTTATAAAGAAAACCTCTCCAATAATACAGCTGTACCTTCAAATGCAGCCAGCAGCTGCTGAATCTTTTCACCAGGACGTGCCAGATCCACTGGCCTCTGATTGTTCCCATCTCTGAGGTTGACATCAGCACCGTAGCTGAGTAAGAGAGAGACCTGATCTGCATCATCCTGCCTGACAGCTGCATGCAGGGGGCTGTCGTCCCCTCTGCCCACATTAACACAGGCTCCTGGGTCCATGCAAAGAAAAGACATAATCAACCTATAATGTGCTTATGTTCATATACACACAAAAAAAAAATGGCTGAGTACTCTTTCAAGACTTAAAAAAAAACAGGTTTTGCTCTACTTTGAGCTGAAAGATTGATATTTAGTGTTAGAGTGGGAGCAAATATGCAGAGCAATCAATATAACTTTTAAAATGCACAGAATAGAGTAAAATACATTAGCAAAGGCTAACATGTTAACTCTGATTTGAGACTTGACTCTTGAAAAACACTATTTAAAAAGTAAATTATATTCTTTTTAGAGAGGGACCAAATGTTGTTTTTTTCCCAAATAAAAATTCTTGGATTTGAGTAAATTTTACTCACTGTTGCCTCACGGCAAAAAAGTTAAAGGTTTGACTCCAACTCTTTTTGTGTGTTTGCACTCATGGGTTTATCCATTCATTCATTTATTTATGTATTCATTTATTTATTTAAAAAAATGTCCACATTGGAATGGAGCTGTCAGGCTCTGTGGTTTTGTCTCTTGTGGTTTTGTTCCTCATATGTTCTGGTCTCCTGTGTTCACCCTCTGTTTGCTCTCTCTCTCTCTGTTCATGAGTCACACCTGTCCATAGTTCCTAATCAGCCTCTCCCTCCAGATGTCTGTCTTTATCCACGCTTCTCAGTTTATACTTAAACAGCCTCTCTGCTCCACTTGTTGGTTTGTCGTCAGCTCGTGTCTCCAGTTCTCGCTTGTCTCCACCTTGCTTCTCGCCCTGCTGTTTCTCCCTGGTTAACTTTTGTAAGTTTTGTATTTAGTTCTTGTTTGCCGCCTTGCTGGCCTTTTTATTTTAATAAATATTATTTATTTTTTATCTTTGAGTCCCACTTGTCCGTCCGCACCGGAGTCCTCGCCAGCCCTATCTGATAGGAACGTATATCTTTTTCCACACAAAAGAACATTTGCAGCTCTACGCTTCATAGCTCTGCAGGCTTTTTACAGGTTATGGTTTGTTGGCAATACTTAAGGAATATACTTGGGAAATTATCGGTTGGCAATCTCATTATCTCAGACCATTCCAAATATTCAGGCAATTTAAAAATGTCATGATCTGAGTTTTTAAGGCTTTTGTTATGGTTGAGGTTCATGGATTATTTTTCTCCTTTAGGGGCAATTTGTTCTGCAGCCAGTGGGAAAAAAATATAAAAACAAACATTTAATACATTCATACTTTAATAATGAATGGTTTAAAAACCTTATTGTGGAGGGGATAAATGAGTCAACCTCCAACAGTTTGTTCTTGTTGCGTGTGGAGATTTTCCTCAGGGTTGTCTCTGGTACTGCTCCGGTTCCACCTGTTCCAAATCGTGTTTGTGTTCATTAGGTTTCCCTTTAGAGTTCACGTCTTTCTGTTTGCTCCTCAGTCTAACATTAGGTGGGTCTTTACATACCGTCCTGGTCCCCCTCAAGTCTACTTGGGCACCAGTTTCCTTAAGTAAGTTCTGGTTGTCATGAAAGTATTTTGGTTTCACCGAGTTAGTAAAAAGTATTTCTGCTCATGTCCAGCTTGCATTTGGACTTCAGACTGTGACACTTTGTTGTAAAAGAAAGTGTTTTGTGTTGCTGGTTCCGACAATATTTCAGGTTGTGAATGTTGTCCGTTTATGTTTTTAAAACCCGTCTCTTCTCCCTGAACTTTTAATATCAGTGTTGTTGACTTTTATAAGTGTTGAGTTTTGGACTGATTGTTTAATTGTGTTGCAGCAATTTGGTCCTGTGCAATAAATAAAATAAAGCTGGTATGGTAAGAATACTGGCACACACCTCGGGCCAACAGAACCTTTGAGCAGGCTGTGTGTCGGTGAACACAGCTTACGTAGAGAGGAGAACCCACATGGAGGACTGGATTATCTGGATCTGCTCCATGAGACACAATTGAGTCCACACACTGGCTGTTACCTGCACACGTGCAAAATAAAAATATCATAAAGAATTGTTTTCATTTGTTCCTTTTTTGTTTCATTTTTTATTTTTAAATGTGTTCTAGTTCAGCAGCACTTTGTGCTCATTGTTAAAACAGCTTGACTGTAAATGGTTAAAGGCCAGAACAAATACACATACAGTATATATATATATATATATATATATATATATATATATAAACACTTTATCAAGTCTCCAGAATCTCCAAAGCTCTTCCCACTGCAGTCATTCACACTTTCACGTTTCAAGGTTCTGAAATATTCAGCCTAGCAACTTAAATTCCCTTCCTGTCGCTTTCTGTTGCTCGACCTGAAGTTGTCTCCATCCCGGTAAAGAGTTAAGGTGTGGGTGAACAGGTGTATGTCACTGGTGCAAGTCTGTTTCCTGCCAATAAAACTAAGTTGAAAGAAAAACGGTGTAAAACATCAGTCAGAACCTCTGACTGATACTGCTGTTGTTACAGGGTCCAGCTCTGTGTGTTTACCTCGTCTGCAGGCTTCATGCAAAGCTGAAGGGTAATGCGTGTGATGTGTGTGGACATGTGCTCCACTATGAAGGAGCAGGTCCAGACAACCAACACTCCCTGAGGCACAGCAGTTGAACAAAGGAGTGACACCATCAATGGTAGCAGCGTTCACCTGCAGACAAATGTCCACATGAGCACATTGTCCCCTTGTTTTTAGAAAGCAATTGTTTTATGTACCATGAGCACAAAGACACTTACATTGGCTCCAGCAGCTAATAATGCTCTGACACATGCTAAGTGTCCTGACAGGCAGGCTTCATGAAGAGGTGTCACATGATCAATGGTAACAGTGTTAGCATGATAGCCCTACAACAAAAAGATACATACAGTATGATATAAAGCCTACATCTGCTTCCCCTGGTGCAAATGTGTATCAACACATAAACACATTTACTCTTGTATAGCATGTAAATGCACACCTGTCACTACAAGTACATGGAACACCTTACCTGCTGACAGAACACGTTACCTGCAGACAGAACACGTTACCTTCTGACAGAACACGTTACCTGCAGACAGAACACGTTACCTTCTGACAGAACACGTTACCTGCAGACAGAGCACATTACCTGCAGACAGAACACGTTACCTGCTGACAGAGCACGTTACCTGCTGACAGAGCACGTTACCTGCTGACAGAGCACGTTACCTGTAGACAGAACACGTTACCTGCAGACAGAGCACGTTACCTGCAGACAGAACACGTTACCTGCAGACAGAACATGCTACCTGCTGACAGAACAAGTTACCTGCTGACAGAACACGTTACCTGCAGACAGAACACGTTATCTGCTGACAGAACACTTTACCTGCTGACAGAACACGTTACCTGCTGACAGAGCACGTTACCTGTAGACAGAACACGTTACCTGCAGACAGAGCACGTTACCTGCAGACAGAACACGTTACCTGCAGACAGAACATGCTACCTGCTGACAGAACAAGTTACCTGCTGACAGAACACGTTACCTGCAGACAGAACACGTTATCTGCTGACAGAACACTTTACCTGCTGACAGAACA
>JAVKLF010000132.1:20546238-20558330 GCA_034783495.1 Millerichthys robustus
CACACAGACATAAGGTCCACCATACAAACAAGAGGTCCAACACACAAACAAGAGGTCCACCACACAGACAAGAGGTCCACCACACAGACAAGAGGTCCACCATACAAACAAGAGGTCTATCACACAGACAAGAGGTCTATCAAACAGACAAGAGGTCCACCACACAAACAAGAGGTCTATCAAACAGACAAGAGGTCTATCACACAGACAAGAGGTCCACCACACAGACATAAGGTCCACCATACAAACAAGAGGTCCAACACACAAACAAGAGGTCCACCACACAGACAAGAGGTCTATCAAACAGACAAGAGGTCCAACACACAGACATAAGGTCCACCACACAGACAAGAGGTCCACCACACAAAATTTAGGACATTTCCTAAGAAGCTGGTGACATTGTATTTATCCAATAAAAGTTTTTACAGGTTTGTGGTTATATGATAAAATATGGAGTAAAAGAAAAGCCAAACAACAACCATGAGAAACAAATCAAATGAGTCTGGACAGATAATGTTGAGGCCTTGTTATTCATCGGTTGTATTTACACTGTAAGCTTACCATGCAATGTTAAATGACCCACAAACACAAAACTAACCTTATTGGTAGAGTCCTTGAAGCCACACTCTCCTTTATCGTACCACCACTTGTTTTTCATCTTGTCTAGGGTCCCTTGCTCATTCAGTTTCAATACGGCAAGGTTTACTGGCACTCTTCAATGGGAATAACATAAATAACATCATTATCAATGTTATCTTATGTTATTAAGAAGGCAGCGATTCTCATACTATTCTTGTAACCAAGGAGGAGCCCATCAACCACTGGTATTTACAAAACATTTCGACCAATTAGTGAACCCACGTTAAACCCAGAAATATGGATTTTAAATCTATACAAAGATATTTTTCTGATCATTTTCTCTATGTTTTTAGGGCTCCATCTTTTAGCCCCAGACACAGATATGAGAGGCGCTGCGATGAAAAGCGGTTGATTTTTCAGCTGCAGTTTCCTGGAGGCCCAGAGCCATTGATCTGCAGAGTTTGTACGAATCATTCAAACCCTCGGTCAAAAGCTCGGATGTTGATACCATCTGGTCCGAGGTTATCAAAGCCTGGTTTAGACTTTAGAAATATTAACCTCAACCAAACGGGGTCCAACATCTCAGTGGAAGAAGCAGTGCAGAAAACAATACTACTTGTATTTTAGACACAGTGCTCATAAGCTACTGTTGAGTGTTTTTATAAAATATAATGAGTTTTGTATGTTCTCGTGTTGCTGTAAAAACTACACCTGAACATTTACATAAGTGCTAGTTTTTGGGGTACATGTAGCATTGTAACGGTGCTGCTTCTTATTTTAATTTCTTTTCACATTTAACAGATGATCCCAGTTTTAAATTGTTTTACCTTCACCTGTACCTGCTTGGGGTTTGTGTGCGAGTGTGTAAGTGTGTTGTTGTGGTGGTGCTGATGTGTGTGTGTGTATATGTGAGTGTGTGTATTAACCTTGCTCTCCCCTCCTCCGCTGCCGCATTCTCCCTTGTCATACCACCACTTGTTTTTCAGTTTGTCCAGCAGGCCCTGCTCGTTCAACTTTAACACCGCCAGGTTCACTTGATTTCTACATAAACACAGTAGCTGTTAGCACTACATTCAAGAAGTACTTAAGTAAGGGCATGGCTGTGTACTCAGATCTTATGAACTAAATGGCATAATTCTTAAACAATCCAAACAGCTGAATGCTGACTACAAACAGTAACTACGTAGATTTATTCAGCTGCTCCATAGTTCTACTAGCTGGTTTGACAAACTGCAGCATTCCTGCTGGTTGGAGATTGTTTGAGCGAAAACAAGGATGGTTTTCAGAAACTTGCAGCACCACAAAGGTTTACAGAGATTTGTGTGAAGAAGCAGCCAGTCCTCCAGCTGTGAGTGAGGAACCAGTCTTATGATGTACGGGCAGTGATTATTTTCTTAGTTTGACAATTCAATCTATCCAGTGATTCACAAGATATTCTGCTAACAACAAGACACTTGATGAAAAGGTTGTTAAGACAGATGTCTTTGGATCAGAGTGTTAGGGATCAGTTTGACATAATGACACAGAAAATGTTGGCTGAATATCTGTAGGAGTAACAGAGCATTAAATATTTATCTGAGCATCACAGAAGTTCCCGTTTCTTCTTCTGACATCTAGGTTTCTCTGAGGTAGATACTCTTCACAGCTAATGTTCTACCTAACCAGGGACTGTGAAATAAAATTCCAGCTGGAGACCTCCAGAATATCAGCTGGAATTGTATATAAGGAGCTCATCGTTCATCATATCTATTGGTTTCTAGTCTTCCCGACTTTCAACAATTGTTAATTATTTACAGAACTCACGAAACTAAAACTTCATAAAGAATTATTTTTCATCCTTTGGAGGCCATCTTCCTGATTTCTATCATCTATATATATATAGGGCTTGATATCTTGCCAAAACTACATTTTAAATGTAAGACTGTGTGTTTATGATTCCTCTGTAGCTTAGTAGCTTATATTTATCTTATCTTCATCATCGTTTTGATAAAGAAATACCGATTGAATACATCTTTGGGATATTTGGGGAGTAGAGATGGATTGAGGGGCTCAGCTTGGCTTGAAACTAAGAAAGCAGGGCTTTGAGGAAAATAGGCTGGGAATCACGGTTTTAGTATTCTCAGCTTGAAATAAAAATATTACATTTCATTGACAATTTTAAAACTTGACCTCTTTATAGGCCTTAAGTCTGAGAAAACTACACATTTCATTTTTTTAGCCAATAACAAATTATTTATTCTATGTTTTTAGCTCAATATTTTAATTTTTTTATTTTAAAAAAATAGTGTTTTTGGCTAGTTTTTACACTGCCTGGCGAAAACAAGGTCACATACTCTATTATTTACCTGGACCTTCTTTAGAATTGGTTACTCAATCTCTGTGGCATCACAAACTTCTGCAATGTCACAACATTTATTTATGATCAGAGTTAAAATCTTTCACCAAGATTTTCTATTGAAGATGAGAGATTCTGTTTAGGTTTAATGGGGTTCAGGCCTGAAGTCTGTGGGTTCAGGTCTGGACTGTAGGTTCTGGTTTGGACTCTGTGGGTCCACAACGGTGTGTTTTCTCCAGGTACTCTGGGTTCCTCCCATAGACAAACAACATTAGGTTCACTCAAACTCTCCCTCAATCTGAGTGAGACAGTTGTTTATATGTCCAGCATGTCTCTGTGAAAGACTGGACACCTGTCCAAGTGTCCCACGCCTCTCCTACAGTGACTGCTGGAGACGAACACCAGCTCCACATGACCGGAGAAAAATGCAGGTAAAAAACTGGATGGAAGACTTTTACACATTGTTGTGTTGTTTAGGAAGACAAACAAAAAGTTTTAAGCCACATTTCCTTCTTTATAGTTTGTTCACAGAATTAAATGTTTAGGGTTTTTTTAAATGGTCTTCAGCAATATTCCTCCAAGGCTTCTGAAGTTTTTTCAAAGTTTTTCTTAGGAAGTTGGCTACTTTTTCATTGGCTTTAAGTCCAGTTTTACATTCTTGTACAGAGAAGTGCAAAATGAAACTCCAATCTTCACACGGACCAGGACAAAACACAGCCAACATCCCAAGGAGACCTTCTAAATGTTTTTCTTCTCTTACAGACTACTTGAAGGATTGTTTCCATGAGAAAGCTGAAGTTGTGTCGCAGTGTTAAACAAGGATCATACTAAATTAGAACTTTTTTAAATGTACTTTGTATACATTTTCATAAATGTTGGAATATTCTAAAAACAAAATGTTTTCTTCCTTGACATGTTTCAGGCAAAATATAAAAAAATGAAATGTGGCCTCAAATTTTGAACCAATGCTATATTTAAATGAAGAGTTTCAGCTTCCATCACTTCTATTTTTACACCTATTTGTTTCATAAGTGTGATTACATGCCATCGATTTTTGGTGTCATTCTTACAAAAGGGCAGAAGAATGTGGTGCAAATTATTAGGCTGCACACACGAAAGATTCGCAATGTTTTTAACAAACTCAAGCTTTTCTCTTAATTTAGACTCATTCTTCTCTGGACGCTGATGTATATTAGAGTCATGAGGATTAAAAAATGAACAAACAATAGGCACAACATGGCAATTAAAAATGTCCAACAAGATCTTTTGTAAGAATCAGGTTGATGCTCGGATAAGTAAATTTGACTTTAAACAAGTGAAAACAAATGTGAACAAACACAAACAAACAACAACAATCATTTAGGTCAGGCCTTAAAAATCCTGGACATCATGATTTAGAAATAAACTAAACAACATAATCTTCCCTGACGAAGAATGTGACAAACTGCAATGAACCCAAGAAAATTAGAAGTCTGCAGATTTAAACAAAAATAAAGTTCTTGTTTTGAAAGACTTGACAAATGTTCTACACACAGTATGTCAGAAAGATATTCATCCCTCTTGGTAATTCTTTCCTTTTGTTTCCCTTCAACCATGAATTTAATTTAATATGTATTATTATAAAAGCAATAAACACTTGTTATAAGAAGAGATTGAGATGATATTTTAAAACACAAAGTCAGCAGACTCATGTTTCTCCTGAGTCTGTTCAGACTTTAACTTAACGGCTCAACAACACCTGACCTTCTAACGCTTCACAAAGACAAATTAATTAAACAATTCATTCATTCATTTGTTTGTTTCCTGTTTTTTCTTACAAAAATCAAATAAAAAGTGTTTTTCAGATTTCTTACATCAAAATATTCATGTAGAAATAATCGTAATATAGAATCAGAACTGATATTTTCTTTATTGAAATAAAAATGCTTTTATTAATTTATTATACTTTGGTTTACAAGTGTCCTTAGTGACAGGAGAAAAGATAAATAAAGATGTGCTGACAGGACTGACTGCTTCTTGTCTAATTCTTCATCATGGAAAGTTTTAATATCTGGTGAGGAGAGGGTGGGCTCTTTCAGTTTTCATGTCACATCTCACCTTTCAGATCAGGTTGTTTATCTTGTTGTGAAGAGTTCTTCACAACAAGATAAACAACCTGATCCAGACTCAGAGAAGTGTTTGTATGTCTCGTTAAATTATCTCCTTTTTTAAAGTGTTGACGTGTTCTTCATCACCCAAATAGAACCTCATCTTTGCTACAGTAAAACAAACGGCTCCATCAACCTGTGAAAGCTCAAAAATTAAGAAACAAAATGTGCATTGCCTCTCAGAATCATAACAAAGTCCAATCAGTGCACAGAAAGCCAACAAATATAAAAGTAAGAGTTCACTTTTATTACCATGTTTCTTTTATGTACTATCTTTACAAAACAACACATTTCACAAAAGTACTAATACGTTTATAATCAAAATATTATGAGGCCCAATTGCAAAAATCAAGAATTTTTTTTAAATCACAGATTTGGCACAAGGGCTCAGTGGTTAACACTGATGCCTCACAGCACACAAATCAGCAAAATAACATGTGATCCATTTAGCATGTTTACCTTCATAAATATGTAGAATATATGATGATCATCAGAACTGGGAGGATGATATAATTATTCTAATCATTTAGCACTGCAGTGTGATTTATCAAACCTGAAACCGGTTTCTGTTTTAGTGTCTACATTTGTAAGGCAGGTGGAGTCTGGCTGTGCTCATTGTTCCACCTCTCCCCTCTGCTTTGCAGCAGTGTGTCAAAGTAATAAAATAAAAACTAGCCCACTTTAAAATAAACAAAGCATGTTTGTGAAACAAGTTCATCTCAGCAGTCATCCTCTTTGTTTTTTTCAGCCACATACGGCAATCAACAAAATCAAAACTAACCTAAAATAAAAATACATAAACTACAGGTAAAATAAATGGTTTTCTGGAAAAAGAAGATCTCGCTGCAGGACTGTAAGATGGAGGCTGTCATTTAAGATGAAGGAGCGATAATTGGACTTGAGAAAACCAGATGGTTTGAGCCAAAGATGGACTTTTTCATGTTAATATACCGACATGTCCGGAATGGTATTCCATGTCTGAAAACCCAAGTTTCTCAGGTTTAGAAGGTTTTTAGGATCACTTCAGTTGTGCTCTTTAGTGGGAGCGGTCCTTTGATAAGAGACTCCTTCTGTGGTTCTGAATATGGACATCCATAAATTGTTATCTGCCATACCAACCAGTTCAATTTCAAGATCAGGCAGACTTCCTGCTGGAAATGCAGACTTGTTCAGCCAGGGTGGCTTGATATCCCGAGCTGTGATCGAGTGTTTTACTTCCTTTCCAAATCTTTTTCCAAATGCGTCCTGTAGTAAATTATGTGCATGATGGCAATACTCACATTTCACGTGATTGTATTTTCCTTTGAACTCTTTAAGGAATGGAAAGTGAGACCATTTGACTCCTTCTCCGCATCCATTAGCACACTCAAGATTCTCACTTCAACAAGGCAGTCTGCACCACTTTTGCACCTGTTTTCATTTGTGCAGCAATCTTAAAAAACACACCTAGTAACAGCACGGGAGTATTTTAGTTTGCACATGAAATTCCATGCACATTATCTGGGATCTTGATAAATCAGCTTTACTTATAATATTTGATAAAAGAGGAGTGCTTAATGGAGTGGTAATTTGTTAAAGTTCCTCCTATCTGACATTTTCAAACACACAGGTCTCTTCTTGTCTATTATGCTTTACTGTAAATCCTTCAGTGTGTCTTTGTTTTGAGACAATCTTTATCTTTTTCATGAGTCTATATTTACTCCGAATTCACATCCTTTCAAGAAGCATCGCAGCTGATTTATCACGTCCTGCTCAGATCAGTTCCTTGTGGATTTAAAAAGACACTTCCTCCAGCCAGCAAACTTTTCCTCCAAAACAGAAAAACTGTCTTTACTTCCTTCTGAAAATGAAAGAGAGAATCCTTTCTCCTTGCTGTGCAGCCTGCTGTCTGTCCATCTAACATCAACAGTAGTTTACTACATTTATTGTAAAGAGGAAGACCTACCACGGTACAAGAGATGTATTAAATACTACTGAACTCTTCTCTCCTCAAGGATCAAAGACAAAGTAGAAGAGAAGTACAGACCAGGGTTGGGTTATAAAGATATTCCAGAAGCCGGAACATTCCACAGAGTCCCAGTCAGTTCATCGTTACAAAAAGGAAAAAAGATGGCACCATTGCAAACCTGCCAAGTGATGGTTGTCCACTAAAACCTACAAACAGGTAAAGAGGACATTAAAAAAAGAAACATCCAGGAAGCCAAAGATAACCATGACAGAGCTGCAGCTCTTCTGCAGAGATGAAAGAATCGGACCACAGACTAGAAGCTTCATGATGGAGTGAACAGAGAATAGACATGACTTAAAGTAAGACAAGCTGAACCGTTCAGAACTTCTTTCCCAAACACATGGAAGAAGGTTGTGTGGTCCTGAGACCAAACATCAAGGAAGACACCATGTCTGGTTCAGATCTTCCACCTGTCATCATGCTGACAACATCATCACTACAGTCAAAGCCCAGACCTCAGTCCAACCGAAAAGCTCTGGTTTGATTTAAAGATTGGTAAACACAAGCAGCACCAACCCAAAGAACCTGAAGGAGCTTCTGCAGTTTGGTCATGAAGAACAGACAAGCAGTCCAAGTTAGCTGGAATAAGATCACGATGACTGACCTGAAGGAGCATGATGCTGGAAATGTCATTCCCACATGTTGCTGGAGTCTCTGAAAACCTCAGGAGGATTTTCTCTAAATACAGGATCCCAGTACATTTTAAACCCAACAGGACCCTCAGACAGAAGCTGGTCCAACCAAACCCCCAAACCCAAGTGTGTCTGCAGTTCAGTGAGGAATGTTCAGAGAAACTAAACAACCTCTCCTCAGACACACGGCTCAAGGCAGGAGAGCAGATCTTCTGGACCAGACTCAGCTGTCCACCTGCACCTCAAGAACAAGGGACATTCTGCTGAGGACCAACATGTTTGGACAGAGAAGGCAGATGGCTTGAGAGAGGGACGAAGGAAGACAATTATTTCAAATGAGAAAAACAAGTTTAAACAGAGGAGGAGGGCTCGGGTTTAAAAAACTTCCAACACAGCAACAGGTTTGATTCTTGCTCAGTTTCACCTCTTCATGCTGTGATGGAGACATTTCTCCTGTGAGCAGGTCAACAATGAGCCTGAAGACTCTCCACTGTGAGACGAGTCCTTCCAGGTGAATCTAACGAGGCCTCTCAGGCAGAGAGCTCCACACGACTCCAGACATTTTGATCCGAGAAAGCTTCCTGGATGAAGTCCAGTTGTTTGGGTTTTTACTTTTTGGGATTGATGCTGAAACTCTTGCCAGTGGATGGCTCCCTTTTGTTTTGAAGGATAAATTCATATGCACACACAATCTTTCAGTTTTATATTTTTAGACTAAGTTAAAAAAGGTTGATTGTCCTTATTTAACCCCAGTAATTAGTATTTTATGTTAAATTAGATTTTTTTAACAGATTAAAAACATAAATCAAATGAAATTCACCAAAACTAAGTATACCAAGATGGATGAATACCAATGCAAAGTACTGTGTGTTTATTAGTTTTAAAGAATCTTACATTTTATTTAGTGTATCATGACAAGCTGTCTTTAAGACCTGACATCTCTTTAAAAACTGGAAAAGAAACCTCACTCTCATCACGGCAACAACCCCTGGCCATTGGTCAGAGGTAGCAACCACGATACAAATACAAACCGCTGAGAAGACGTCATCAGGGTAGGTGGATTATTATAACAACCAGTTAGCTGCCATGCCCCATTCATCACATTCACATACTACAAAACCCACATGGCACAAAGGCTCCCCATTGGACATCATTTTATCTTCCTGAGCATTGCTGTACATGAGCGCAACAGCAGCTCACACACTGGCTAGTTAACACCTGAGCAGGGCAGCAGGTGCTCAGTCAGTGTGTTCAGATAATTTGAGTGAGGGAAACAATCATTAAAGCCAAGCAGTTGCACAATTCCCTCAACATTTTGTCATGTGAAGACAAAGCTGTAAATGGGGAGGGGGATAGTTTGCTAGGCAGCAGGTTAGTAGTGTGAATGGTACATGGCAGTGCAGGTTTGCCAGCATTGTTATACTGATCCACCCACCTTAATGTGGATCCTTTGGGTGTGGCAATCCCGTAGCCTTTGGAGTCCAGGTTTCCTCCCACCTTCATGGTGTCACAAGGTTTCCTTTGCTCAATGTACTCGTTCATGGTCGACTCCAACAGGTAGGCGTACTTCCCTTTGGACTTCCTGACCCGCTGCACGCCCTCTGACGTTTTCTTGACAAAAACGGAAGGCTCTGCTGATTTCATGTACTGCCACATCTTGTCAAACAAGGCGATTTTGGAGCGCTAAAAAACAAGACACAATTTCTGTATTTATGAAAGTGTTACTGTGTGTTTGTTGGCACCTTTACAGCTCATTTAACCAATGCTTTGCTTTCTACTTGTCTTTAGGCACATTTGTCTTTAGAACTCTACACCATTAGGCCCCACCAGGACAGAAAACGTAGAAACACATCCATAAAGCTCATCAAAACTGTGATTATCTGACCTGGACCTTTCTCAAGTCTGTGAAGAAATCTAAAAATCATGCCACTGTAGTTTAATCAAAGAGACTGACGTTTAGCACCTAGAATGCTTCATATATGGATATTTATCTTTTAATGTAAGCAGAAGTGTAATGCCATGTGTCCTCACTGGGTACCTAACGAGGGAGGAACCCAAGCAGACACCCTGTCTCCGGAAGAGAACAATACAATGTTCAAGTCAAATATTTAGACCTCTGAAAGCCAGGTAGGCTATTGTTCTTTAAGCACAGAGCTGATAAACCTCCACACCCATCTACAAAGACCAATCTAATGCTGCTCGCTCCACATAGATAGATGGAGCTATAGTGCCTCCATGTGGTCATATAAAATCACTCCAGCTGTATGTTAATCATTGACTTTTTTAACACTAAAATTTTTTTATCAAATCAATCCTGCTGAATGATGCAATTGTCACTAACTCTTCTTTCCATTTCAGCTTTCTGACACTGGAATATGAAATACTGGAAATGAAACCAGTCCAGATGAGCTGACAGAACCAAAAGTATGGGTGCTGGGATTCTGCTTACTGAATGAAAGGCAGGCGAATTGGTTACAAATTACAGGCAGGTATGAGAGAAGCAGAATGCACCGATCACTAAAAGAAATGAGTAGAAACATCAAACCATGACCTTGTACCGCTTCTGTTTGCAGACCTTACCCTAAAGAATTCTTTGGTGGATCCAGAATCCAGAGTTCCATAAGCTATCTCTGTCTGTTTAGCAAGGTCCTCCGCACTCTCAATAGGAGAAACCATTCTTTCTACTGTCAGGAAGGCAGCCAGGTTGGCAGTGTATGAGGAGATAATAATCAGAGTGAAAAACCACCAGACGCCTCCAACAATACGACCTGAAAGAGACCTGAACACAAGAACACAATTACCTCAAGTTCTTACAGTTTCCTCATCAAGTACTTCTGAGCTAAACTAGAAAGAGCAATGAGTAGAATAAAATAGAAAAAAACAAAAGAATAAATAATTTTGCATAAATGTGTGCCACATCTTAACATGAAGATTATTTGGCTGAGAAAAAGGCAACAAACCATAAAAACAGTGTCATGTCAAAGTTTAGAGGTTTCATCAGAGCTGCTTGCCTGTGCAAATTCTCAGTTATCCGGGTCATCGCAACAGCAAACAGGCTTGAATTGGAGGCAACCGGACTTAGATCAATTCTTGTTAGAAGACGTTTCGACACTGAACAACAAACAGGTGAAGGTGAGCTGCTGTAGAGTTTTAATCTCTTGTAATTCAAAACATTATTTCATTAAGATCGATGCTTTTGTTTGATTCTGTTTATTGTTTCTGTTTAGTTATCTACTTTAATATAATGAGCTAAAAACATCGTTTACTTTCATTTTCTGTTTGATTCCAGTCCAGAAAAACATTCAGTATTTAAACCCCCCATCTGTGTAATGCTTGTTGAACTGGTGTTTTGCTCATTTTAAATTCTGACTTGTTTCTTAATAATAATACATCAAATTTGTGTAGCATGTTTTTGGAAAGACACTTTACACTGATGGTGGTAAGCTACATTGTAGCCACAGCTGCC
Source organism: Millerichthys robustus (assembly GCA_034783495.1). NCBI lineage: Eukaryota > Metazoa > Chordata > Actinopteri > Cyprinodontiformes > Rivulidae > Millerichthys > Millerichthys robustus. The sequence continues at coordinate 20,557,406 of JAVKLF010000132.1, forward strand.
CTGGGGCTCGCTGACAGGCGAGGCTGCCACATACAGGTGCCATCGGCCCCTCTGACCTCCACCAGCAGGCAAGGCAGGTGAGGTGTCTTGCCCAAAGACACAACAACTGAGAAGGATGGGGGATCAAACTGGCAACCTACTGGTCACAGGACAACTCCCCTAACCACACTTCCACAGGCATTATTAACTAAACAATCCATCTTAGCTTCTTTAGCAAATTTCAGCAGTCAGCATTCATATTGCATTTTTCCAAAAAAGCAATATCCCTAGTTTTGTTCCATGTCTAATACATGTATTTTATCAGTATTTTGTTTACTTTTCTTTTTTAGTGTGTGTAAAACAGTAAAAAAAGTACTTGATTTAAGGAATAATTTGAACCTTGATAATTGTCATGACCTGAACGGTAAGATTGCTTCGCCCACATGGAAGTGAAACTCAGGTAGTGAAGCTTACAGCTTTACCTGAGACATTTAGCGAGGCATTTTTGCCTTATCAGACAACATTAAGGCAAAGAAGACAGGCAGAACATTTTTCAAACGTGTTGTACTTCAGGTCTGTGAGGTTATCTGGGGAAACTACGGAGAAATCGAACTTAAAACAGATACTGACTTCAAATAGTTACTGCAGTGCATGTTTTGATGCCATAGAGCTACGCATGGTGAGAATTTACAGTGGAATTCACTATGAAGAGTTAATTTTAAATAAAATGCTTTGTGAAAAATGAGGTCAGTGTTAACTGATCATAACAAACAGACTAGACCTACATAAAAAAGCAATTTACTACATAATATCTAAAAACAATACCCACAAAATTGTAGTGGTCACCCCAAGGGGTCACCTGTCTTTGTCATCAAAGGACTGAACATTGTTCCTAATCAAACTGAGTTAATCTTTAATAGTCAATTTTATTTCTTAAAATAGACTT
>JAVKLF010000132.1:20649209-20660291 GCA_034783495.1 Millerichthys robustus
ATCCCGTGGGGTCAAAATAATCACGAAAGACCAGAACTACATGGCGGGACCAGATGAATGACCTGCAGAGAGCTGGGTCCAAAGTAACAAAAGCTACCATCAGTAACACACTACGCCGAGACGGACTCAGGTCCTGCAGTGCCAGGCGGGTCCCCCTGCTGAAGCCAGGACATGTCCAGGCTCGTCTGAAGTTTGCCAGAGAGCATATGGATGATCCTGATAAGGATTGGGAGAATATCGTGGTCAGATGAAACCAAACTCAACTCGTCGTGTTTGGAGGAAGAAGAATGCTGAGTTGCATAACACTACACCTGCTGTGAATCCTGGGGGTGGAAACATCATGCTTTGTGGCTGTTTTTCTGGGAAGGTTACTGCAGCACAAATAATGCTCTAATTGTTTGGGGTTTTTTTGCTTAGCCTCTTCTTTCTCTTTCTTTTCCTCTCCCTCCCCTTTGTCTCACCTTGTTGCCCCCCTTCAGTTAGGTCAAGGGGAGAATGTTGGCAGTGCCAGGGACGACTCCTCCTCCACCTCCTCCCTGCTTCAGGCAGGACAGCAGCCTGGTTTCCGCTCACAGCCCAGCCTGGACCACAGAGAATCGTCATCAGACAAAGGGGGAGGGGGAGGGGAAGGGGAAGGGGAGAGGAGAGAAGGTGGAAGAGACTCGGGAGGAGGCGGCAACCCTGGCTACTCCCTGGGTGTGCATTCCTATCCCTCCTTTTCAGACCCCACGGTTCTTTCAGGAGTTGCATCGCAATCTTCCAGCTCCACACATACGCCAACAGGTGGTGCCCCCGTCTCCGAGGCAACCACCACATCTGCCAGCTTCAAAAGCTTTGCCAATCAGACTCCCCCATCTTACCACCCTTCTCACAATGGGAGCCTGTCCTATGACAGCCTACTGGCAGGTGGAGAAGACAGAAGGGGGGTGGTGGGTCGTGCAGCCCCGGAGCTTCCTGCTGGGACTCTCTGCAGCCCAGCAGCAGGCAGCTACGCCGCTCCCTTTTTGTACCCACAGTCCCAGTCCTCCCAGTCTCCCCAACACCACCACCCCTTCCTCCATCGTTCCTCCTCCTCGTCGTCCTCCTCACAACCTCCCAGAGAGCGAGAGCACCTGCAGGCAGACCCCCACCCTGCTGCTCACATCCCACCTGCCGGCCAAACCTCTGCTGCCCCACACCACCATCATCATCACCACCACTCCCACCACCACCACTCCCATCATCACCACTCCCATCATCACCATCGCCCGTCCTCCTCCCGTCCACCCCACTTTGCTTCCCCTCTTGCCCCACCCCACCATGCCTACCCCTATAGCACTCGCTCCATAGACACCCCGCATGGCTCCTCCTCCACACCTCACGTCCCACACCCTGCGCCTCTCGGCAAGTCGCTTTCCTACTCGAGTGCTGCCGCAGCCGAAATGCAGTACCGACTGATCCGCAAAGCCTCAGCAACAGCTGGAGCGAACGCAGCAGGAGCAAGAGGAGAAGTGGGAGGAGAGGTGGGGGGAGGAGCAAGTCAAGCGCCAAAGTGAGTATGAGTCTTTTTTTCTGTTTGAGGACAACTGGTTTGTTGCTAACCCAGAGAGACCACTTGACTGCTCCTCCTCCTCTCCTGCCTTTCTTTCCTCCTCGTCCTCCTCGTCCTCCTTTCAGATTTTCTGTAAGTTCCTTCTCCTTTTCCTTTTGCTAAACTTCTTTTTGTGTTGTCAGAACTTCATCATGATCTGTTTTTGTGATTTTAGGTCATTTATTTGTCTCAGCATCAACGTGTTCCGTGTTAAAATCTGCAAACAGATGTTCAAACGTGGCACAAAGTTCTTCAAGCACTTTAAAGGTGGATTTTCAAGACTTTCCAGCACCTTATAGCATACGACCACTCTCCGTGTTTCCCTCAGTAAAGCTTGCCCTCTTAACATCAGTCTGTTAATGTTTAGGAACTCAGAAAACCAGTTCCGGAGGGAATTTTGTTTTGTTCTGGTCTGATGTAGGATTCTAGCTGTTCTACAGTCCTGGGTCTTAGCTCGATTTTTTTGTTTGTCGATGCTCAAAATGTTTTCAGCTGGTAAGAGGTCTCGACTCAAAGCAGGTCAGTTCAGTACCTGGACTCTTGTGCTCTGAAGACTGTTGTGATGATACAGGTTGTGGTTTAACATGATGAAAGGCATTTTAGTGGAAAAAATGTCATATAAATGGGAGCACAAGCACATGTTGATTAAACAGCTGTATGTACTGTTCTACTGTATATCTATGGTGTATTTCCAGATGTGTAAGCTGCTCATGGCAGAGGCTCTAATGTACCCCCATACCATCAAAGAGGCATGCTTGCTTCATGTTGACAACAAGCCGAAAGGTCCCTTGTTAGTACAACAAACTAAAGAGGAGGTGATGGACGGAGTTCTTTTTGCATGATGGAGCTTAAATCCACATTTGTGGATGACATGGCAAACTGTTTACAGAAGATGAAAAACATCCAACTTTCAGCTCAGAGATTTCTACAGATTATAACAATCTGTTGATGAGATTTCAGTTTTCCCAATTCCCTTTTGAAAGAATGAGAATGAACTCGATGTTGTACATGTGGGTGAAACTCTAAAGGTTTCTTTTTATACCCAGTCCTGTTTCTTATTCATACCCAACCTATAGCTGTTGCTGTATATTCTGGTGCCTCTGTCTCTGTTTATTGTTTTTATTTGTTGCTGCTATCAAATGCAAAATGTCTTTATGTTAAAGTTTAATTTTCATGGCTGCTGTAAGGTGCTAGAACGTGTTGAAAATTCATCTTGAAAGTCATTGAGTTTGGTTTTGGAGAAGGCGTTAGAGTAAATCTTACAGCCTCCATTTGCTGCTGCTTCTCTGAAACTGTTCTGTTCTTCGTGGTTCAGGAGCTAAATGAGCGCTGGGAGCTCGTCTGACATGTCTGAGTGTTTCCTTGTGTTGTCCACTTCTCAGTCTCATCAGGTGAAGCCAGCACTTCCTGTTCTGAATCCAACTTGTTGTCTTTGTTTTTCTCAAAACAGAGAAAAGTTGATCCAGATCCAACCTCTGAGTAAGACTAACAGCAGCCAGTCCTCCTCCTCCTCTTCCCACTCCGCTCCTTCCTCCCCCTTCCACCTAGTCTTAGTGCCTGCCGAAGCTGGAACTATGCCAAGCCCCGCCTCTAACCATCAAAGTGGCGGTGTGAAGAAGGGGGCGGGGGTTGTGGGCACCACCTATGAAATCTCAGTGTGAGTGGCAGCCGGGCTTCACCGTGAGAGGGCGATTTGGGATCTTTGTTTCTGGACGTCACCTGTTTGTCTGTCTGAGCCAAACTGGACTCAACCGTCCTGCCTGGTCCTGGGACAAGTCCCGGGTCACTCTGCTGATGGAAAACTAACAGGACAACCTGTGGAAACAGAACATTTCAATGTTGTAAAGCTGAAAGGAAAAAAAAAGTTTGAGCTGTCAGCAAACTCGTCTCAGCTCAGCGCTGAGCTCAGCTCATCTCTGCTCAGCTGGGCTCGGCCCGGATCGGCGCTAGGGTCAGTGCGGCACTTTGGACCAAATAAAGACTCCAGGAAGTTTTTCAAGTGTAATTATCTGGGATTCATATGAGTTGTATTCAAATCAAATTCTTGATGCATTTTTCTATGTTTGACTGACGGATCGTTGATCTGAAACTTTATGACGCTGGTGGGAATCAAACATTCCATTCCTGGTGAAGAGTTTTCTTTGGGCACTCTTGTTGTTGTCTTTCAGAAACAGCATCCATCAGTGTGGTGGCGTCACTGCAGACCAGCAGGAGTATGGATGAAGCTACTTGTTGAATAATGCATGAAGTCTGTAATGCAGCCCACCAAAGGCTCTGGATCTGCTGTCCCCCACCCTCCTTGAATTCACCATTTTAACAGAGTTTAAATCAGATAAAATGTGTCCAAGCTAAACTCTCCTCTGAACCCAGTGACCAGGGAACATTTTCATCACTCTGCCGATGCGATGTTGTAGAAAAAGAAGTGATGATTGCCTCTGTCTTTTCTTAATTCACTGATTTATTTCCTGGTGTAAATAGAAACACGTTTGTACAGGATGGTGTGGTTTTTAAATGTGGATTTCTTTTTTAAACGTGTCGTTCTTCGCAGACTGGAGCATGCACTGTTCCCACGGGGCGCTCGCTGCGCGTCCGCTCGAACAAACAGGAAGTGAGCTAACTAAAGTAGATAAGAGGTTTAGGCTCCTGATGACGGCAGAATTTCTAGAAAATGAATTCTTTCAGTAAATGCCTTGAAAAATCCATTTATTTTTTTTGTTTCTGATGGTTTTATATGAAAGTGTTGTTTGAAGTTACAGCTTGTTGAAGAAGATGACCGTAAGCTTTCTGATTGGCTAATAGCTCACAGCTCACCTGTTCTCTTTAAACAGAATCAGACTTTTTGATTGAAGTCACGTCTGCAAAACCAGATGTTCTTACGTTGTGAATAATGAAGAAATCTGGTCAACATTTTGTAATAACGTTTGAAACTACTGGTAAAAACAGATACTTGGTTTAATCATCAGATTGACTTTGTGAGGAACATTTGCCAAAAAAACTCAAGTTAAAGTTGTATTTCACATAGAAATATCCTTTCAACACCAGTCTGAACAAAAACTACAAAATGCGGACAACCTGATTTAATATTGATTGTATCCTGTTTCAACATTTTTCATTTGTCTGGTTTCATTGTAAGGCTTTTTAAATTATAAAATGTTCAACAAAAACACCCCAGCACACTAAAGACTGTTTTTTTTTTCTGGGTAGCTTTAAAATTTAAAGAATATTATGTGAAGCTCAAAAGATTTCAGGCCTTTCATTATGAAAACGGGCTTTCTGCTCATCCAGATGATGTAATAAGTGTAATCTGGTACATAAAACTTCTTTCTCCCGATAAACTTGAACTGTCTCTGCTTTAAAGTTTTTCATTTATATGTCTTGTTCTACTGGAGTTTTAAAGAATTAAGAAAATTGTTCACTTAGTTTTAGAGTTGGAGTCCGTTTTCTAACCTTATTTTGAGTTGGATCAGGCGAGGCCCGGGTTAACGACATGTTGTTGACAAACAGGGTGTGGCCAGAAACTGTGCTACTTTTAAAGATAACTAGGAGAAAGAGAAGAGTGTAGGACTCCAAATGTTAAAATAATGAGCAGCAGAGGGAGAGCGCTGCGTCACATGATGCAGAGCAGGAACAGAGATGTTTCCTGTCTCCAACAGACCCAAGGCATCAAAGGTGTCATTTTTGTTCAAAAAAAGTTTATTTCCTCTCAGGATGATGTTCATGTTTTTAAGTTAATTTTGCACAAATTGACATTTTTAAATATAAACTTCATAATGTGCACATTGATGCTCGGTGATAAAGGTTGGTTTTGCCATTGTGTTGTTAAATTTAAAGGCTGATTTATAAAATATATTTCACAGGTAATCCTCAGTACTAAATAACTCACGACTGCATTTTTAAAATTGCTTGATGGCAAGTATCTTTAAAATTGTTCTTTCGTAGTAATATGCTTTATAATCAAAGTATATGCAGACAGAAGATGGGAATACGGGGGTGAATTGTGCGGGAGGCAGTAAAAGCAAAACCACACAATATTCAAACAGAAAATTACAGAAATGTATGAAAACAGGTAGCTTTTTGCTTCCTGTCAGTAAAACGAAGCTTAATTTTGTTAAACATTTAAACAAGTACGGTAGATTATTTAAGGCATGCAACAGAAAACCCAAGCGGGACACTCACATTTAACCTTCCACATGTCTCCAACTGCAGACTATTGATGGCTGTCTGCACAACACAAGCTCTCAGAGTAGAATGGTTGGTCCTGCAGCCTGCATGGGTCCAGTTACAGTCCGTAGTTTAGAACCACACACAACAAGCTGCAGGTGCTGACCCGTTGTCCTGTCCCAGTTGTACTGCAGGGACTCTTCCAGCATGATTTACATCATACCTCTGTTTGATGCAAAGCTTTAAAATTGTTGCTTTAATATTAGACCAGTACTGCAGCCCACTTGTTAACGTTTAGCGTTTCATCTTTGTTTGACTTAAAAAAAGAAAAATGCCTTGCTGATGATAAATTTATGGTGAACCTCAGTTAACACTGAAATTAAATGTGTGTGTAAGAGTTTAAATGCCATCATTTCTCTTATCTTAATGACATTTAAGAAGACCCGAGCAGACGTCTAAAGTAACAAAGTAAAAATACCTTGTTACTTTATTTAAGTATAAACTTTGGCTGTGTCTACTTGAGTAATATTTTTTCACTCAACTTTTTACTTCTACTCCTCACATTTTTATGCAATTATCTGTACTTTGCACTCCTTACATTTAAAAAAAATTACCAACTTGAAAGCCATCCTTTTTTTTTTTTTTTACATTTTTGCTTGTTTTCATTCCAGCTTGTGATTATTCAAAACATAACTACCCAGATATGTTGTACCTCCCAGAAAGAGTAAATTTAATGTTGGTTGGCTAAGAAATATAAATCTAAACCGTTCTGTCTGTTGGATCCAGACCTCAGATTACGTCACACTGCATCAGAACATGTCAGATGTGTGTAGTCTGTATGAAGAGGAGTGGGCAGAGACATATCTGCAGCTGAAACAGGAAGACTAACCTGTATTGTTCAACATTAACATTTTGATACAACTTTAGTCATATAGCCTTTAGTAAATGATTTTTGGGGAGGTCATTTTTGAAATTTTAATCGCTCGCGTTTAATTTTAATACTTTTAAGTAGCCTACGTTTTATATCGTAAATTTACTTTTGATAATCAGATTCTTTAAGACTTTTACTTAATTAATATTCTTAGAGAAGATTTTAACTTTTACCAAAGTCATTTTATAGTAAGATACTTGTATTTTTACTCAAGTATCACTGTGAGGTACTTTATACAACACTGGAAGCAGTTGTGTAAAAACTTCTATTTTTTTTAGCTTTGATACATTTGTGTGTGGCGCCATCTGCTGGCTAACTTTTATTACTACAGCTGCATGAAACAGAACAAGGTGTGGTGAAACAGTGAGGCTCTGTTATATTTAAGAAAGGTTTCTCATGCATCTTGAAATATTTGACCTTTCAAAAGCAATAATAAATTCTTATGGTCCAAAATGGTTGTGCCATCATAAAATATTGTAATGAAGACGGGTTCTGCTCAGTGAAACAGCCTAGATCTTGATCATATCAACCTGGAGCTCTTTGAAGATCATTATTGTTAGGTTGAACTAAATATGGATTTGAAATAAACATTCTGTAGTATTTTGCTACAGTTTTAAAAAAGAAGAAAATTCTCAGGATTAGAGCTCAGTTCTCCCACATTATATGTTCCACATCTGTCAGACCAACTCACCTGTGCATCCTGCTGTCTCTGATTGTTGTTTATTTGTCATAATTTATTCAATTTTTGTGCAACTAAGGACTGAAGTTCGGGGATAAGGAGGGTTCAAATATACATTTATTTAAAAATACCGGTAAGGTTTTTTTTTTTTTTTTTAGCTGAGATGGGCTTTAGAATGTTCATTGTCTTGGCTGCTACCTTTCCAAGTTTGGAGGCCCTCGCATGTGGCACCTTCTCTCAAAAAAACCACAGCTTCCACCTGCATCAGGTCCCTTTCAAAGCCTCGAGTTGAAACAGTTCAGCACCGATGTGATGCGACGAGGCCTCTTTCAGAGTAGTCACCTGGTCTCTCAAGCATAAATAAAAATATCTCATGGGGGAACTCAAAACAATCAAGTTTTTATTTCTGTGTTTAACAATTAAAATAAATGATCAAAATTTAAAATAACTCACAAATGTTGAGCCATGTTACATTTCATAGCATACAGGCCTGTTTTCCATAAAAATAAATCTTTATTTGGTGCCTTTATTATTATTATTTGGTGCACATTAGTCATTTTATCAAGCAATTAATCTCTGTATTTGTTTGTTTCTTTATGAATTCATTCATTAATTTATGATTTTGGCATCTCTGGACCTCTACAGAAACAAAGACGATTTGTTAATTGATGACTGAAAAAGCTCCTCAGTGGGAGGTTCGAACACTCTTCATATACTGAAATGCTGGACTGGGACAAAGTATTGATCCAGGTGGCCTGTGCAGAACCCTGCAGTTGATCCACTTTGTGCAACAGTCCATAGACCAGAGTTCACTCTGGACTGGTGCTTTGGTGGTAGTAGATGGTCAGTTAAGGTGTAATTAGGAGATAGTGGTATATTTACATTAGTGGAAAAAGGTAGTATACGGTTCTATCAACGCAGTCTTAAATTCATTCACAGAGAATCTGGTTCAGTAAAACCGACCTGTAATATGAAAAGCAGCCGGCAGGCGGCAGCAGCGAGGCGGGCTGACCGGGAGGACTCCGGAGTTCGGATAAAGAGGAAGAGGAAGCGCAGCAGCGTTGTTTTGGTTTGATGGTTCTGGTTCTCTAGGCATCACAGTCCTCATCAAAGCACAAATACAGTAGGTTAAACCCAATTTATCTTCTCCAGAACCTTAAAATGCTGCGGGGATCCGCAACAGTTTACCGATACCGGCTTCTTTTAAATTCGTATTAAATGTAACTATTATGTAAGAAATGTAGAAGTGATAATAATAAGCATTATTATGCACGTCCATTGATCCATTGTTTATATGGTTCATCACTGATGAGTTCATAGAGTTCTGCTGCTGTTTCTTTGTTCTAAATGTTTTAGAAATGATTCACAGAAAAGAGTTTGTTTATTCTGAAGAACAGAACTGCAAGATTCAAAAATGCCACAACTCCACATTTGTTATTAGAAACAGAAAGGCTTAGTGTTCAATCCTCGCCCGCCACCTTTCCTGCTAGAGCTGCTAGGTTTAGGTCTTCAGGTTAAACCTTGAATAAAGTGATCTGTAGTCCTGTTCAATTTGTGGCCCGCGGGCCTGACGCGGTTCTGTTTAGGCAGGGATGTTGACATCTCGTTATCCGCCATTTTTTCCCCACACGGCTGTGACGGGATGGTGAAATGCTGCACGGAGGGTGACCTCGCACATTAGGGCTCCTGTTTCCTCATTTCAACAAATTCAGAGAGAGCGATCCTGCTGAGGTTAAATTCAGCACGGAGAATCCACGCAGAAATTTTTCCTGTGATCCTTTAAATAGACTCGCTTACGTGAAGAACATTATTTTATCTGCCTTTGTTTTAATTTTTATTATGATCTGAAACGTCGAAGTATGTTTTTTTTTTCATCTTTGAAAATGCCCATGGCGAAAAAGATTTAGCAAGTGTTGATCCTCGTCTTCATCATGTGACACATTTGCACGCTGCCATTGGTTGAGAGACTTTATTGACAAACCAAATGTCCACATGGTTTTTCACTGGTGTTCGTTTTAGTCTTTTAACATGTTTTTAGTCCTTTTCAGCTACTTTTACTGAATTCTGCAATATATTTTTGTTCTTGTGATTCATGTTGCTTCTGAAAAAAATTAATAAAAGCAGAAAGTGGATCATTTCTGAAAATTACATGGCGATATCTTGAACTTTATGGGAAGTTGTGAGCAAAAATAGAAAACAAAGGTGAAGTTGTCTTAACGATACTGTTGGTAAATTACAGCAGAAATTATAAGCTTGATTTCCCAAACAAAAATATCCATAATCCATGGATCGCTATCGCCTATTGGCCCTGACATGCCAAGGGGGCAGCCATCTTGGAGTGGTCTGACGCTCCACTCGGTGTGATGGGTTTGGCAGGCGTATTGAAGCATCAGCGCATTTAATCAATCATAATTCGCTGAATATTAAACTGATTTAAACGTTTTTTTAGGCTGTAAAACTTATACATACTGCTATCATAGCTACATATATAAGGACACATGATGAGGGTCAGAAAGTACACAGAGACACAGATAAAACACAGACCATGACATCATGAGCTAATTTTCAAATAATGTCAAAATATATATTTAAAAACTAAAAATGAGAGTGTGAAATTTAACAATGACTTGCATTTTATTGCAAATAAAACAAGACAACTGAAGTTAAAGTGTAAAATTTAAAGCAAACCATTCATCTTCTTTTCTTCTTGTTCCTTTTCTTGGCAGTTTTGTCATGTTTTTTTACCATCTGCTGATACTGTTCCACACTATCAGTATATCATTATGTACGCAGTAAAAAGTATTGGTGTGTGTATTTTCTATTTTGTAGGTTTGTCACCATGACAGCCAAGCGTGGTCTGATAACGGATTCTTTTAAGGTGGTGAAGAAAACCAAGCGAGGAGGAAAATGGGAGAAGAGCCCTTCACCTCCTCCGTCAGAGAAAGGTGAGGAGGTGCACAGTGGTCATGATCACGCCAACCTCATTCTGTCTGCTGATATCTTTATAAGCACACAGACATGTTTCTACCATTTCACTACAGAAAGAAAAATCTCTGAAATAACACAAAGTGTTATTAAAACTAGCAAAAGTGACAACATGAAAAATATTACAAAAACAGTCCAGTGATCTGTGTAACTCTGAGACTTCTGCAGCTCTCCCCAGGTGTTCTGGTCCACCTGTCCCCAGGTGTTCTGGTCCTCATAATCAAAGTGCTCCAGCTATCTCAGGTCTGAAGGGTTCCATCTCAAGATGTTTCAGCTCCTTCTACAGTCGTTCAACAGGATTTAGAATAGTCAGAATACTCCAGTGTTTGGTTCTGATCCATTCTTGGGTGGTTTTAGCTGTGTGTTTTGGAATACACGTGACCTGTGACTGAGATCAAACTAGAGACCATATTTCTCTCCAAATTGCCTTGATAGTCTTGAGATTCCATGTTTCACTGTAGGTCCAGGGTTCTGTTCTTTGTTTCAGTTATGAACACAGAGTTAGTGGGACGTGTTGAAATAAAGCTCCAGTTCTGTCTCATCTGTCCAAACAACAATCTCTCAAAAACTTTGTGGCTTCTCAATATGCATTTTGGAAAATTCCAGTTTGGTCTTTTTTATGTTTTGGTGATTCCTCCTAGGTTGTCTTTTATGCATGGAATGGAATGCCTGTTTTGGAGCGGCTGTGGAAGAGTGGTTAGGGGAGTCGTCCTGTGACCGGTGGGTTGCCAGTTCGATCCCCCGTCCCATCCTTCT